>JAQJVL010006072.1:25000-31173 GCA_035578905.1 Stictocephala bisonia
GGGGGGCCCCCCCGGGGGGAAAAAGGAAGGGAAAAATTTTTCCCCCCCTTTTTCACCCCCCCGGGGGGGGTTTACCCAAAAAAAAAACCCCCCCCCCCCGGGGGCCCCCCCCCCCCCCCCCCCAAAAAAATTTTTTGGGGTTTAAAATTTTGGAAAAAAACCCCCAAAAAAAAAAAATTTTTTTTTTGGGGGAAAAAAAACTTTTTTAAAAAAAAAAATTTTTTTTCCCCCCCCTTTTTTTTTAAAAATTTTTTAAAAAAAGGGGGGGGGGTTTAAAAAACCAAAAAAGGGGGGGGGGAAAAAAAAAAAATTTTTTTTTAAAAGGTTAAAAAAGGGGGGGGAGGGGGGGGGGGGGAAAATTTTCCAAAGGGTGGGGGGGAAAAAAAATTTTTAAAATTTTTGGGGGGGAAAGGGGGGGGGAAAAAAAAGGGCCCCCGGGGGGGAAAAAAAGGGGGAAAAGGGGGGGGGAAAAAAAAAAAAAAAAGGGGGGGGGGCCCCCTTTTTGGGGGGGGGGGGGCCCCTTTTAAAAAAAAGGGGTTTTAAAAAAACCGGGGCCTGGTTTATGGGGGGGGGGAAAAAGGGGGTTGGGAAAAACCCGGGGGGGGGGGGCCCCTTTAAAAAACCCCCCCCCCCCCCAAAAAAGGGGGGGGGCCCCTTTTGGATTGGGGGGGGGTTTACCCTTTTTAAAGGGGGGTTGGGTTTTAAAAGGGTTTTGGGGGGGGGGGAAAAAAGGGTTGGGGGTTTTTTTTTTTTGGGGGGGGGGAAGGGGGGTTAATTTTTTAAAAAAAAAAAACTTTGGGGGGGGGGGGTTTGGGGGGTTTTTTTTTTTTTTTTTCCCCCCCCCCCCAAAAAAAAATTTTTTTTTCCCTTTTTTTTTTTTTGGGGGAAAAAAACCTTGTCAATCGTGTCTAAAACTAACTTTGTTTTTAGGCCTTGAAATTGATTTTAAATTTGTTTTATAAATTCAATAAACAGTTCCAAAAGTTTGTTGTCCAATCTTTCCAATTCAGGTTGGACAATACCATTGTAAGTTTAAGGGTGGGTGGATGGTATGTACTACTGAACGTATATGGGTGGGTGTGAGTCAGTACTACTTTACTGTATGAGTGGGTAGGTGGGTATGTACTTCTATACCTGTATAAGTGGGTAGGTTAGTCAGTACTACTGTACGTGTTTGGATGGGTGGGTGAGTCAGTCCTACTGTACGTTTATGGGTGGGTGGGTGGGTTATGTACTCTGTATGTGTATAAGTGGGTAGGTGAGTTAGTACTACTGTACGTGTATGGATGGGTGGGTGAGTCAGTACTACTGTACACGTATGGGTGAGTGGGTGTATATGCACTGCTGTACGTATATAAGTAGGTGGGTGAGTCAGTACTACTTTACGTGTATAGTGGGTGGGTGAGTTAGTACTACTGTACGTGTATGGGTGGGTGGTGGGTATGTACTTCTATACCTGTATAAGTGGGTAGGTGAGTCAGTACTACTGTACGTGTTTGTATGGGTGGGTGAGTCAGTACTACTATACGTGTATGGGTGTATTACTACTGTACTTTATGGGTGGGTGGGTGGGTATGTACTTCTGTACGTGTTTAAGTGGGTGGATGATCAGTACTACTTTAAGTGTATGGGTTGTGGGTGAGTCAGTACTATTGTACGTGTATGGGTGGGTGGGTGAGTTTGTACTTACGTACTTGTATAAGTGGGTGGATGAGTTTGTACTTATGTATGTGTATAAGTGGGTGGATGAGTTTGTACTTATGTACGTGTATAAGTGGGTGGATGAGTCAGTACTACTTTACAAGTATGGGTGGGTGAGTCAGTACTACTGTACGTGTAGGGTGGGTGGGTAGGGTGAGTCAGTACTACTGTACGTGTATGGGTGGGTGGGTTTGTACTTCTGTACGTGTATGGGTGGGTGGATGAATTTTTACTACTGTACGTTAAAGGATGTGCGGGGTGCGTTAATACCACTCTTTGTGTATAGTTATGTGGGTTGGTGGATCTATACCACTGTACGTATATGGTAAGTGGGTGGGTCTTTACTACTGTACGTGTAAGGGTGGGTGGTTGCGTTAATACCAATTTCTGTGAATAGGTAGGTGGGTGGGATTTACTAGGCTCTGCTGCACCTGTGCTCTTTACACTATCTTAATAAATTGATAAAACAATTTTGTATGTAACGTATATGCCATCCTTACTTATATCTTATATTTATTTGGTTCTAAAGTTTGAAGTAATATAACCTTGAATAGAAAGCAAAAATTAAGTATAAATAAACAAATAGGTTATGAGCCTTATTTAATAAGTTATGAACGAAGGCATTATAAATGAAAATTATTCAGCCTTCTGAAAATACATTTTTAGAATTTTTGAAATAAAGTGAATGAAAACTCATAGAAAATAAACTAGGATATGACCCATCCTTGTAAAGTTGATGATAACCGTCCAGAGTGAGTTAGTAGAGTTAGCACTGTAACTGCCGGAAACCGCCTTTGTAATGGCGAACACTGCAACTTTCCTCTGTACTAAAGACTTGGTTATTTATAGCATCTCTTTTACTTTACTATCCATTAGATATTGGTCAAATTACTCGTTTTATACTTGTCTTATCTAATTGTTCGTGGCTCACAACCGCCTAGCTGGTAAGAGTCATTCAGTTTAGTGCGTATTAAACATTTTTGCATGATTTTAAGACATTGTGAAATGTTGATTCATACATAATATTTCGCTACATAAGATAGCTATTATCAGATTAAATAAATAACCTTATATATTGATAATTATATGATAACGATTAGTGATGAAACCCTTTGCTCTGACATATTTTCTTTTTAATTACATTTGTGTAAAGAAGCAAAAATCGCATTAAAATAATAAAATAAAAGCTAGATATTTCATGTAGTTAAATGTTATTGGCTTATACAAATAGTAGGTCTGATGTAAACTCCACCAATGTGATCGTGGAAATCATAAGTCTGACAAACAACTTTAAATGGAATACCTTAAAATACATTTTTATTTTAGATAAATATTTTTAATATACATAATGCTTTAATTCATATTTAACAAAATAAACTATATTTCTGCATAATCGTAAATAGTACTTTTCATTTCCCATCTTTTAATAATGTTCACACATTCTTGGTAACTATTTCTCCAACTGTCAAAGTTATCTGGTCTTTAAAATTAGAATATGTTTTGAAATTTGGGAGCTGTAAAGTGATGGCTTTTATATCAAAAGTCGCCAGAGTAGAAAAGATATAATTAAACTCTATTGTAGTTTATATTCCCGTATTGCAGTAGGAGCTTTTTCCCACAGCACAGAAGGCAATGTAGGGGGCTGACAAAGAAGGAACAACCGATAGTCCCAGAGCCCTAATTTGTTGGACATCAACACCTAGCATGGGAGCAGTGGACTAGAAAGGGATGAAGCTGTCGTACGCAGGACTTGCTTCGGTTCTCCAAGATGATCCAGCAAGTTGTTGCAGGATTATATCTGGTTCCAACTTCAGCTGCTGTTTTCTGTAGTGACTTTCAAAACATCATTTAACTTACTCATCAAGCTCACGGTATAAAATCAATTGTACTTATACTTATAATATCATTTTATTATTTCAATAAATTCCAGATACAGCTTTCACTGAATTACGCCGAGTATACTGACGCTGACTTATTCAATCAGAACTTTCACATATGCTCGGAAGTATGAGGGCCAATTTTGATGCTTTTATTGTGGAGTTATCAGTATTATCTACATTTACGAAAATTAAAATATTATCAAAGATATGGATTAAAAATAATGACACAAAATTTTATAAGATTCCAAATTATATTCTACATGTTAAAACTAATGAAGATTATAGGGCTGGAGGAATAGCAATTTTTTTTCACAACAGTAATATATAATTGAAACAATTCCAATACATTTTGAAACAGCAGATGTAATTATGCTTAATTTATCGATATTCAATTGTGAGATAAATTTTGTTGGCTTTATATACTAAGAGAAGGCATGAACACTACAGGTTAACCTTTATAGAATGAAATAAAACACAAATTGAAGAACCAAAAATAAAGTCATGTAAAAATATTTTAATTTTAGGACATTTGAATCTTAATATTTTAGATAATGATTAAATTGTTGATGAATTTTTTTTTTAAACTTACCCCTTAGTGGCCATAATTGGAATAGGAAATCAATTAAGTACCGATGGGCCAAACTCGAATAACCATGAAAATTAAAAAACCTGTATTGATTTAAACAAGAATCCTAGCCAAAATACTAATAAAAACAAACTAAGCCTTTGAAGCCTGTGTGATTGACAGTTGTGTAACAGACCACTGTATGACATGCTGTTCCTATACCAAGGAGACACCGATCATGGCGGGAAGGTTGAGTAAACGGGTGTACTGCGATAAACGGGTGTTATGCGATAAACGGGTGTACTGCGATAAACGGGTACTGCGATAAACGGGGTGTACTGCGATAAACGGGTGTACTGCGATAAAAGGTGTACTGCCGTATCAACAGATAGCGTTTGATTAGTAGTTTAGAGTCGGCTGACTGGAGTATTGTTTATAAAGAGAAGAATGCATCTAAAGCTTTTGACTTGTTCTATGGAAAATTAAACTATTTAATTTTAGACTCACAAATAGATATAAAGAATATAAGACCAAATATTGTAAAATTGAAACCGTGGATTGACTTTAATACCTGCAAGCGTGTTAAATTAGGAATGATATGCTTAAAGCAATAAAGAAAAAATCCCAATGACGATGAAAAAAAGAAGAATTTTAGAGAATATAGGAATAAATTGCAGAATTATATACGTGTTTTAAAAAATTATTATTTTTCTAACCTTTTTGAAAAACATAAATACAACTCCAAAAAAACATGAAACATTATTAATGATATTACAGGCCAGAAAAAAACGAAAATAATTTAAAATTTCAATAATTCTTAGATGTAGGTGGTAAACAAAAAAAAGTTTTAAATGATCCTGAAAGTATTTGTTGCCCTTCAGTGCAATTTCAAATAACTAATTTTTTTTTTGTCAGTTTTAAAAATAGGAATTAGGTAAACCCAAAATAAAGAAACCCAAACAATCCCTTGACCAAATGTGGATTTAAAAAACCCTAGTTTTAAAAACGGGGAAAATATGGATGGGTTAATAAGTTCAATGTTTTTTGTTTAAACCCTGCCAACACTTTAAATGAGCTTGTTTTGTGGCAGGGTTTTAAATTCGTTTATTAAAATTTAGGCACTTTCACCTTTGGTTCCTTGAGGTTTTAGGGATTATCACCTTACTACTTAAACAAATTTATAATAAAATAATCAATGTAATTACTACATCATAAATTTAAGATTTGAGACAGGAGAGTTCCCGGAAAAATTGAAAGAGGTTGTCGTATCCCAATTTAAAAAAAGACTCCAGGTCGTGTTGCAGTAATTATAGACCGAATATCTTTGTTGTAATCCCTTTTTTCCAAAGTATATGAGAAAAATTATGAAACAAAAACTGATCAGGTTTTTGAAGGATATATGTTATTTTAAGCAACAATCAATATGGGTTCAGACAGTGTATTCGGCACAGAACTGGCTTTACTCGATTTCATGGGTAGAGTAGCTAATGGCTAAATTAATTGAAAAAAGTCTTAGCTATGTTTTTTAGATATTACAAAAGCATTCGACATGGTTGATCATAAAATACTTCAACTAAGCTTTATAACTGCGGAATAAGGGGACCCGTATACAAGTGGTTTAAAAGTCATTTATCAGGGAGAAAACAATGTATTAAATGTAAAAGTGAGCTAAGCCAATTCGGAGATATTAAGTACGGAGTACCCCAAGGGTCAGTTTTGGGTGCAACATTATTTTTAGTTTATATCAACGACCTCTGTGAGGGAAATTTTTATGCCAAGGTAACCTCCTTTGCAGATGATACAACCTTGTGTTACGTTGAAGATACATGGTATGACGTTGAAATTAAAATAAATTTAGACTTTCAAGCACTAAGATGGTGGTTTGCCAGAAATAAAAATGGTACTAAGTTCTGAAAAAACTGAATACATCAACTTTTGCTTGAGAGGGAATGTTTGTTTGCCTAATAACATTGTATACAAATGCTTAGATTGTATTTGTATATGGTGAAAGTTATAGATGAAAACAA
>JAQJVL010006073.1:0-31146 GCA_035578905.1 Stictocephala bisonia
AATTGGTTAAGTTGTTCATTGGGGTCGATAGTGTTGTTGATGGTAATCGTAGTATTTACAAGTAATGTAAATGTAACATCGATTGTAATTGGTTAATTTGTTTGTTCATTGGGGTCGATAGTGTTGTTGATGGTAATCGTAGTATTTACAAGTAATGTAAATGTAACATCGATTGTAATTGGTTAAGTTGTTCATTGGGGTCGATAGTGTTGTTGATGGTAATCGTAGTCTTTAAAAGTAATGTAAAAGTAACATCGATCGTAATTGGTTAGTTGTTCATTGGGGTCGATAGTGTTGTTGATGGTAATGTTGTAGCCTTTACAAGTAATGTAAATGTAACATCGATTGTAATTGGTTAAGTTGTTCATTGGGGTCGATAGTGTTGTTGATGGTAATGTTGTAGCCTTTACAAGTAGTGTAAATTTAACATCGATCGTAATTAGTTAAGTTGTTCATTGGGGTCGATAGTGTTGTTGATGGTAATGTTGTAGCCTTTACAAGTAATATAAATGTAACATCGATTGTAATTGGTTAAGTTGTTCATTGGGGTCGATAGTGTTGTTGATGGTAATGTTGTAGCCTTTACAAGTAGTGTAAATTTAACATCGATTGTAATGAAAAGCTAATGTAAAAAATAGTCTGAAAAATTAAAATAAATTAAGAATATATTTTTAGATCTTTAATAACAATGATTATAGGAAATTACAATCACAATTTATATATTACTGATATTGTTAGTAGGGTAATTTGCCTTCGGTTTCCGTTTTCGAAGGCAGCTATGTTAATCGCCATAATGAAAAAACGTAGTGCGCCGGCAGGTCGGCCGCCTGCCTTCAAAGTCTCAGATCGAAGGCAGACATGCTATTCACCTATAAGGAAAAAACGTCGGCCTCCTTCATCGTTGTCTCATTGCTTGCCACATTTGTGTCAGTACTTGTGCCACTCAATAATGAAAAAACGCCGGCAGCTCTGCCACCTTGCCCCAGTGCCAAGGCCCGCTGACATTCACTGAGTCAGTCGGCCCGCTAACCGGCTGCCTTCACTTTCGAAGGCATTCATGTTGCGCGTTGCGGTTAGTACACCGGGTCCTGGCTGCCTCGGCGACCTTGCCGGCCGTTGACTTCCAGACAGCTGCACATTTCCTTGGGGCCAGTTATTTGGTCGCGTGCCAGCTGTGTGTTCATTGACTGCGTCCCGGGCTGTCGTGAATCATGTGCTTCCGCCGCCCCTGCTGCTACTGTATAAATCATGTTATGGAATAAAGAAAGAAAAAGATGAATAAAGTAGTATACATTTATTTTGAAAAGCTACAGGAGCTGTGATCAGTTTTTGTACATTTTGCAATATGTGACAATTTATGTTCGATGACCGCTGATAGGAGTGACGTCAGTTTCACAATACGAGCTTCAAACCTGATTCGGTCGGCAGCAATCCATGAAGGAGTTCTGTCCTCTTCTTCGTATATAATATGTACTGCGGTGACTAGAGGATTGGAGAATGTCAAGCATTGCATAATTTGACAAGTTCAATATCGCAGACTTGTTTGGGCTGCTTCAAAAAGGTTTCCTCCGCTTCCTTTTCCGACTTTTGCCGCCTGTACTGAATGTACTTACAGAACGGTGAGTTGAACTCATGATCATGAGCTATGTCATCATAAGGTTCCCACCTAAATAAAATGACTCCACAATAAACACACTTTGTGCTGTCCACAGTGTCGGCAATCCTTACAAACCCATGTTCGGCCAACTGTCGAGGAGTGGGCGTCGTATGTTTCCAATCAGTGAATGTCCTTTCACGCACCGACACCTCAGTCATGTCGATCATGGACAAGTTTTCCATACACCAAGACGCCATTTTGCTAACATTGGTCTGTGTGCAGTTAAATCCAGAAGCGTAGACGCTATGCCAAAGACACGGAGGGTCTTCTAGTTCATCCTCACTGCCCTCAGTCGGGATTAGTTTCTCTGGCAAACGTGGACATCCCAATTCCTCCAAACTGAACACAACACGCCGGTTGTCAAACAGTCGCCCCAGTACCTTTGATTTTTCCAGAGTCGACGTGTAGAGTAGTTCTATGTCAGCACAAGTGCTCTGCAGCGCCTCACCCAGCATCTTGTAGTCAGTGAATCCAGCATCAAAATCCAGCCCGTGATAGTGTTTACTTAGCCACCGGTTACGGCGCACAGTGTCATTCCAGCCTGAAGGAGTGTTTTCTTTTGGTGGTCTAAAGATCCAGTGTTGAACACACATCGTGTCAACGTCCATAATGGAGAGCTCCTTAATTATAGACGTACCGTCCTGGGCGGCAAAAGCGCTAAAGTCGATGACTGCCTTCCTGACCATGATGCTGCTGCTGCTGCCACACTGACTGTAGCACAACCTCAGCCCACCAATTTATAGCACTAAGCCACGCCCCCTAAACAAGCTTGCGAACAAGATTTGTAGAGGGATCGTAGGTAAACGATTTATCGTGTATAATTAGACAGTAAGCGCAGGTGTTTTGAGAAAACTGGTTAGCCGCTTCAAAATCAATGCGTATATCAACAGGTGCGGATCTCAAGGTCTCGTTTTGTTTAGAGCAATCGATCACTACAATAGGCGCGATTCTTTTAAACACTTCTCTGCTCAACAGTGGGCGCGTAATTGTTCCATAATAACTCTCTTGGAAACGAGTATACATGTCGTACAAAACTGCGTAATGATTGTTTCCAAAATCTAGTTTTAAATCATCATACGGATACGAGATTGAGTTAAGATGTAATTTTAAATTGGTCAAATCACAATGATCAAAGTGAGCAGCATTCTTTTCCATTTCATTTCTTCGGCCCGTTTGAAAAGCCACGATCACATACCTTGGTTTTTCCAGTTGAGAAGCAGTCTTTACAGCCCACGTTTGCCGTGAAGTATTTGGCAGCGCCGGATACTCGTACAATTCCCATGACCTGTACTCCACAGGTATGCTAGTACCTCGACTCAAATACTTTAGCAGCTGTACACGCTGCTTATCGCTTAAAGTCACGTAAGGCATGCGCCAGTTTAACTTATCCAACTTAACTTTAATGGATTCCACAGTGGCAGTTGGTGAGTCCTTATCCCACATAACAGCATTCTTGTCACCAGAAGACCTAATCAATACCAGTTCATGGCGTGCATTCACCATAATCTTCTTGTAATCTTCGGCAAAACCAAAAAGTCGGTTAAGAGGTATACAAAAGCTAAAGTTCCCCTTCTTGTCAACATTATCTTCATCAAGTCTGTACTGCAGATTAGCAGACGTAGAGGCCCAACATCCGGTACTCTTCAGTTCCAATTCACTCAGTGACGCATACCCCTTTAGTGTAGTAGTAATACCAGGATTCTTCACCCTGTCAATCTCTACACCGTTCAATTCATACCGCATCTCGTCAAAGAGAAAAGCTATTGCGTTATTGACAAACTTTGTTGCGGCAGTAGCGTTGCCATCGCTTAAAAGTAGCTTACCCTCAACATATAGATAAGAGAGGGATGGTATTACACACAAATCCTGCTGCTGTATTGGTATACGTATTTCATCATTATTGTTCAAAGTCATTGAAGCGTAGGGAAGATGAGTATGCCACTCCATATGTGTGACCGTATCATCAAACGGCACACTCTGCATAATGTCCAACATATCGTTCATTATGTAATAATAGTATATCCTAGGGATTGCAAGAATCTCCGATTTGTACGTGTTAATCGTTTGACAGATCGATTGTCACTAGTAAACTTATATTTGCGCGCCGCCATTAAATAGGTTGGCTTCCTACTCCTCCAATAAACGAAACCCATTACTGCTGCTTCCTTAAATGTAGCCGTATCGTAATACGTTCTCCACGAAAATTCACCAATTTACCGTCTTGATCAATAATTCGTAGGGTTACGTTGTCAATATTATGCACGGTGACAGGTACATAAATGACTGGACTCGGGGTTTCTACCAATTTTATAGCCGGCCGGCACGGTGGGAAAGAATTGATAAATATCATGGGCCGGCATTCCATTAACATAAGAACCGGTGGCAATATTACATTCAACACGAATCGTGTTGATCCGAAAAATGTCCACCATTCCACTTGTAGCTACCTGACCGGGTTTAATAACCTCTTTCTTAAACCCCAGCAACCCACCAATCGAGTTCTCCTTTGTAAAGTCCACTAAAACCGAGGACTTGATGCTCGTTTGGAGAGTGCTGTTGCTCACGGTTATTCGTACGACAGGTCTGTTGGGTAACTTACTCAGTTCAGCCTGTATATAGGCTGAAATCTGATCAACACTATACGTACCCTCTGGTATAGAAAGCACCCCACCATCGGCACCACCACCATAGTGAAGTAGATTGTTTGTACTGTCCACATTAGGTATTGAGTTGTAAGTCTCAAGACTAAGTAGACCCACTTCCCAAACGTCGTCATCACCAGGCAAATGTATGGGTGGAAAAAATTCCGACCCAAGCTCCGACTTTGTTCCGCTGAAAGTAAGCGTCAGAGACATGACTGAGTAAAACACTCGCAAACATGGGTTAATAAGCAATTTATTAGGTCAGTAAAAATGCTAAACATAGGTGTCCACAAATCGTGCTCTCTGTGTGTACAGACTGGTAGTCAGTACGATTGTAAGATATGAAGTTGCCCTTTAGGTAGCGTTGCACTTCTACTGGAGGCTGCAGATCTCCGTAACTATCAAAGTAATCAACTCGATTGCCCTTTTTCTTGAAACAGACCCAGTGGGTGCCAGCACCACTGCTGCTGTCAAGATTCACAATGGTAGACTCATTTCTCCAAGGTCGTAATGGCAAAGCATCCCGCATAAAAACTCCTCTAAAATTAGGAATTGCAAAGAGCTGAGCGTAGAACGTCAAATCCTTGTCGTACAACGCACGGTCGGGCAACAACTTTAATAGTTTTTTCGCACCGCTGAGTAGGGTGTCATGTGGAGACCAAGACCCTTTCGGTACGGTTGTAAGTAGAGTCCTCTACCTCGTCGTAAAGCAATCGCTTCCATAGTCTCATTGTGACGTTGATGCTCTGCCAGCCTTTTTGAAGCATCCTTAATTTCAGCAATGGTCTTGGCCACTCCGGCGGCACCTCCTGCCAAACTGCCAATCGCACTAAGGCCAGCAAATATCGGCAGTAACGGTAGAACCCCTCCACTTTTCGGCAACGCCAAGACACGTTCTTTTTTCATTCTCCTAAAGTAGTTGTTGCCACCACCACCATGTTTCTTCTTTAGCCGCGCAATAGCGTTCAAGGCTATCTGCGCTGTACGTTTTAACGTTCTGCTGCTGTTGTCCTTTCTAGCAATTCCAGAACCACGTACGGCCGCCCTGGCGTGGCTGACTATCTTTCCAAAAGTCAAGCCCTTCTTCTTCGGTCTCCTTCTCCTTATACCACTACCCATCGCTGTTTTCGCCTTCATAGCGTTTGTTACAAACCAAGCTGCTGCCTTTTCCCCAAACGGTACGTCCTTCGTCTTGTAACGGCTCCAAGCCTTATCTGCTAATATGCGATCCGCCTTGTGTCGTGACTCCAAGTCCTTGTGTCGACTGTAAGCGATGTCGTGTTCTTTGCACGCCTCGTCTAGCGGGTTAATACCTCGGTCACCTCTTGCTAAACGCTCCTGGAGCCTTGTGCCTGGACCACAAAAGTTATAACCGCTTAAATTCAGTTCAAAAGGAAGCCTGTCGATTATGCTATTAATCAGCCCTCTGCCTCCGTAGCGCGGTTTTCTCATAATGAAACGACTTCCACAAGACTAGCTCTTTATATAGGAGTGGCACCAATCCTTGCAAATCAGTGTAACGATGAAATTCAAAAAGCAAAGTACTACATTCACCATAAACACCGATGTGCTGGACGCTTTACTAAAAAAGAAGCAGTCCACCTCCAAACATGGACCACTGTTGCCGGCAAGCATTCGTTGCGTCATATGTGGACCATCCAACTGTGGCAAGACTAATTTAATGTACAGACTAATTGTTGACCCTTTGGGCCTTAAGTTTGCCAACCTGTATGTGTATAGCAAATCATTACAACAGCCGAAATATCAACTGTTGGCACAAATGTTCAAACTAATACCGGAAATTGGTTACTTTACATACAGCGACAGTAAAGATGTGCTTGACACTTCGCGCCCAAATTCCGTGATCATATTTGATGACGTAGCTAGCGATGGAAGTCAAGAGCAAATGAAACGTTTCTTTAGCATGGGTCGACATATGAACACGGATTCTTTTTACCTTACTCAAACGTACGCACGCCTACCCAAACACCTATTGCGAGACAATGTGAACCTCATTATGCTGTTCAAACAGGACGAACTGAACTTGAAACACGTGTACAGCGATCATGTAAATGGCGACATGACCTTTGATCAGTTTAAAGAACTATGCAAAGAGTGCTGGGAACGCAACTCGCCCTACGGATTTGTCACCATCAACAAGGACTGTGAAAAGAATAATGGTCGCTACAGATGCGGTTTAGACACGTTCATTAGCGATATATAAAGGACCAAAGAGCGCGTGCTTGGCTCATTTTAGCACAATGAACAGACGTGTCGAAGAACTTAATCGAGAGCGAAAAGTAAAGGAGGAACTTATCAAAATGACTAGTGCGGTACGAAAGAAATATAAAGATCTGCTGCGCAGCACTGACGATATGACACGGTATTTTGAAGAAAAGGCCAAGCCGATTGTACTGCCGCTACAGAAAACTGTACAGGAAGCATTACAAAACGTCCCACCACCGCCACCGTTCAGTGTAAAAAAGGAGATAAAAAAGGAAGCAAAGATTGAAGAGGAAGAAGGAGAAGAAGAAGAAGATGGGGAAGATTTAAACAAAACTATGGATACATCGACGCAGACGGATGTGGATGTAATACCTATTGTACGGGCATACTTGAAAAAATTATCTGATCCAAAAGAACGTACCCAGCTCGATAGTACGTACGGTGTAAGAGCAGATGGTAGGGGAGGAACTGTAATTGGCAATTCCAAGATTGCTTTCGAAAAGTTACAAGTCATTGTGCGAAACCGCAAGTACAAAGCTACAATCGGCTTGTTGGAACTGTTGTTTAAACAAAAGCCAAACAAGGATCTACTTGACGGTGACGATTTGAATGCATACAGAGAAATCCTAAAGCTAACAAACGCGCATCGGCAAATGTATTCTGCCGAAAAGCCAGTAAACCGCAATAAAGGTAAAAAGTACCTGTCTGTAATCTCTGTCCTATTTCCTACGCGTCAAAAGACAGAGGAAAAAGTACAGGAGGAGGAGGTGGAGGAGGAGGGGGAAGCAAAAGGTTCACTTGGTAAAGGTATTGTGCAGTTTAATGTTAACAAACTAGTAAACAGACTTAGACTACTCATAATGTCACAAAAAGCCGGCCACACCGCTCATAATGAGGAAATTGAACACATAGTAAACTTGTTGCGTTTAAATAGAATAATTGAATAACTTAAAGTGTCAGACAATGGAAGTTGCTCGAAGAGGCATTATCAACGAGTTGCACAAGCCGGCCAGAAAACATTTTACCAGACGCAAAGTTTACGTCAAGGGTATTGATGATTTGTGGCAGGCGGACTTATGTCAAATGGATCTTTATGCTCGCTTTAACAAAGGTAACAAGTACATATTGACTGTGATTGATGTATTGTCTAAGTACGCTTGGGCAGTACCGGTCCGTGATAAAAAAGGAAGCAGCGTAACGGCCGCCATGCGAACAGTTTTGAAACAAAGTCACCCTCGGGTGCCAGCCAATTTACAATGTGACAATGGTACAGAGTTTTACAACAAAGAGTTTCGCAACTTGATGAACGATCATAGTATAAATCTATATAGCACGTTTACACACTTGAAGGCATCTGTAGTGGAACGTTTTAACAGAACCTTAAAGTCATGGCTTTGGAAGCAGTTTAGCTTACAGGGAAATTACAAGTGGCTAGCAACACTGCCACAACTCTTAAAGCTATACAATGCGAGAGTCCATAGGTCTACTGGAATGCGACCCAAAGACGTGACAGCAAAACATGAAAAACTCTTAAAAAATAAACTAAACCCTCGATCTGTTCCCCATAAAATGAAGTTCAAAATCAATGATACTGTAAGAGTATCAAAGTACAAGACACTGTTTAATAAGGGATACACGCCATCTTGGAGTACAGAACTCTTTACCATTTATCGAGTGAAACCCACTAGACCTCCAGTCTACTATTTGCGCGACTTAAAAGGTGATGATATTAAAGGAGCTTTTTACGAGGCAGAGTTGCAGAAAACCAACTATCCGGACACATATTTAGTGGAAAAAATCCTCAAAAGAAAAGGAAAAAGAATGTACGTTAAGTGGCTTGGTATGAACAGCCGCAGTTGGATATAATGCAACGTAGGCTAGTAATATATTCAGTCTATATTCTACAATGAAACAGCATTATCTGATCGACAAGTTTGGACGTTCAATGTCCATTATTTACGAGGAGGAGGAGGAGGAAGGGAAGGAAGAGGAGCCAAGTGGACTACGTACAGTCAGTACCCAGACTGTGGACAGAGATTACTTGGAAAAACTGTACGTAAGTCGTAGCGAACTATCGGATAAACTTGTGCAGTTAGAACAGCGTTTACGTACACTTGTCAAGACTATTACAGACGCGATTGGAAACGAGAATTTAAAATTGAATTTAAGAAGAGTGCTTGAAGAAGAGATTCTCAAACAAGATCAAAATATAAAAAAACTTTCTCTCACTGACCATTGTCACTTTCATGCGAGCATTAATAGACAAATTTGGCCACCCGCTTAAGCGGCCAAAGGAGGGGGAGTTACGGGCTGAAGATGGTGATAGATTACTAGGTTATGTAGAACAATTTTATGTTAGCAAAACAGATTTGGCTGATCAGTTACTTTGGTTAGAAGTACGTTTACGTGAGCTTGTAAAACGTTTAGCACAAGAAATAGATTTAGAGGAATATCTGCAGCAGCTCATACCAAGGCTGTCTGGTGAGGTCATCTAGGGCGTGGTTATACCTGCTGGAACATGTCTGCAGCAGCTCAAGGTTGCGGCAGCCTTGACGGTCTGCTGAGCACAATGAGGGGATCTAGCGTCAGTCATGGATCAGACACCACGCACACTGCCTGCAGCACGCAAAGATTTGAACAAAGTAGTGAAACAACGACGTAAAAGTAAGGCAGTTGAATTACCATCATCGTCATCACCGGTTATGGATGTGGAAATGTTACTAGCAACGCTTACGGATGACAATGCTCAACCTGCACCACCACCACCATTGCCTCCACAAGTGAACTACTACACCTACAAGCACCAAACACCGCCCCCACCGCCGCCGCCAAAACCATGGGAACCACGTCTACTTTTACGTCAAGCCTACAAGGTAGCAGCAGAAGCTTTCGCAGTGGTCGGTCTTGAGTGCGCTGGAGACTACAATCCATCTATCTACCTCGTAAATGGCCAACAACACGCCAACCTGACCTTTGAAGACCTGATTGGACTACGCAGTAGTGCTGTACTGAACACAGTAGACCGCTTCTTTGAAGAAGGTGTACGATTCTATCCACTCTATTTGAACGGCATATGTCTGGAGCCGGCGGCCACAACGGACATAAGTTTGGTGGTTCGCAACTTTAGACAAACCATCACCGAGCCTCCAACGCCTTTGATGTCAGCCAATCCACAGCCTATTCCGTTTACCTCCTCCGGATGGTCGGCTCTCAAACGTATGTTTCCCTGCATAGAAGCATATCGCTCAGTCATAGCCGAATGGTCACCCATAGTTCAACAATTGGTACATCGCTATGGACGTTACTTTACCCGTAGGTACAAGCCATTACCTAATGTCAGAGGTGGAAGTGGTACACTAAGCCCTGAGGTAATACAACAAGTGTCAAACGACCTGCCGAAATTCCTGCAAGATCTCGATGAAAAACGTTTAAAAGTAGCGGCTGCTGTTTCAGACGATTACGATGACAACTACTGGTCACCATCTACTGCTACATCAATGTGGATAGATTCAGAGGTGCGACGCTATTGTGTTTCTAACCTAATAGATTTTGTACTTAACAATCTAAAATACTGTAACAACTAATCACTTTACTTTGTACAATAAAATAACTCATTCTTAAACTTTGTCTTATTGATTGTTTGCATACACCCCTCCATCGTGTAGTAAGGTTGATTAAAGAAAAAAGAAGATTTTGGAACAAAGCAAGAATTTATTTGCAAGGTAAGTGTACAGTAAATGTTTATTTACAATTGGTAGAGCAAAAAAAAAAAAAAAAAGTTAATACTGATAATTATTGATACATAACACTAACATCTAAGTTTAACATTCAAGTTGATAAATAAAGTTCATAGATTATTTAAACAAGTTTGGAGTTTAACAGGGAATCTGAATGGAGATTATGTTTAAGAATACATGTGGTCAAAGATTTTTCAATAATGATTGAATTTTTTAATACAAAAAGCTATTTTCTGATTTTCAGTAACGACTAGATATAATGTAACATAGGTAAAGATGCCATGGATTGACATTAAACTACGTGATACCTAAGTTTAACATTTAAGAAGAAATGAAGTTATATTTACAGGGACTAATTGTTGACATGTTTAGAGTTTAATAGAGAATGTAGAATATGATTGAGAATACATTAAATACATGTGGTCAAAGATTTTCAATAATGATTGAATTTTTTAATACAAATAGCTATTTTCTGATTTCAAGTAATGACTAAATATATTTAACACAGTCAAACTGATATTTACGTAACATCTAAGTTTAACATTTGAGATGAAATAAAGTCATATTTACAGAGATTAATTGGACAAGTTTAGAGTTTAATGGAAAATGTAGAATATGTTTAAGAATACATTAAATATATGTGGTCAAAGATTTTCAATAATGACTTAAAATTCCTTTTTAATACAAATAGCTATATGCTGGTTTTCAGTGACGGCCAAATATATTCTAACATAGTTAAAGCTACAATAATAGCTAAAAAAAAAAGAAAAGTGGTTTAATCTAACGATGAATGGTACAAAAATATGAATGCGATAATATGTACGATAAATAAAAAAAAAAAAAAAAAATGGTTTAACTAAAGCTATACAAAGGAGATACAATAATAGTTGTAGAAGTGAGTCACCAGTTAGTGTACGTAGGCGTCCCATAATAGAGTTCTTACGTACTCATCGGTTTCGCTGTTATGGTCATTGTCTTCATCAGTATTGTCAAGATCATGCATGTGGGTCTGAGTGCTGCAACCGTCATAGTCGTTTATGTCAAACAGTGGAGTCAAGATACATCTGTCACACCAGCTGTCGCTTGACCGTAGAATTTTAATCAACCTCCTGGGCTTGCTTGTTACAAGGTGTCTGTTCACATAGTGAAACGTCCAGTTCAAGTCATTCCAGTGTGCCTCACAGTCAACGTCAGTCCAGTGTCCGCCGTCGCTGGGTAAACTGGTTTCTAAGAAGCACTTACGGCACAACAATAACGGCGGTGTCTCGCTCTGTCCAATTGTAAATTCATAATAGTCAAAGTAAATGTGTGCACTGTTACGTTCACCTGCCACGTAGTCATCGTACGACAGTCTTGGCCAGTATGCAGGGTACATGTTACGTGGATGATTAGTGATCATTATGAACTCGTCTTTGTCCAGTAATGTTATTTCATGGTAGCGGTACTCATAAGTGTACGGGTCATCAGGCAGTTCAGTTTCCCGCATCCATTTTTTTTTAAGTCGTTGTCTCAAGTGGCGTTGTATGGAGGTTGGTAATTGGTCAAACTCTGGTGGTACGTCTTGAGTGGTGTCAAAGGTGTCACAAGTGCCTTTCAGGGCTAGTTCGTACAACGTGTCAGGGTTTCTAGTCATTGTGAGTCTCAACAGTGGTGTCCTCCGCACCGAGTTTGTAGTGTCCGTAGGGTAACGTTCGTATTCCACACTGTAAAATTTGTCTCTTGTCATCTTCAGCTGACAGAGACTTTTTTACTACAGTAGTGGAAGTTATACGTGCCGTTTTGCTACGGATCACGTTGAAGTGAGCCTTATCGCAGGTTTCCTTGGAAAATAAAGTATTTTTGTAGTGGCGGAAACGGATGTTTTTCTCAACATAGCTACCTTTGATGCCTTTGGCTTTTCGCTTTTCCGATTCATCTGTAGAGCCTAAAACGGTAAGCGTACATTTTTGGTCTTAGCCCCACAAATTCAAACATGACTTGATCTTTACACTCGTCTTTGAATGTACCGAGCTTCCCTTTGTTGGTATCGTCTCTCAAAGGATGCGTGTCGTGATACGCAGACCTGTCCAAGTGTTGAGACAAAGGGGGCTGTTTAAGTACAGTGTAAAGATTTTGGTCCGTTGTGATGTAATAAATCAGTCCGTCCGTGTCCATATACGCTAGCTCCAATTTGCTAGCAGGAGCTTTGAAGTGTTCTTGCATCAGCGTATAATGAAAGTGGTACATGTGAACTTTGGACACGTCAAGAACGGTCATACCAACGTAAATTGGTTTGTCCATTTTTACAGTGTTCCGTCTCATCTGGACTGCTATTACATCGTCGGAAATTATTTTCCGCTCAACAAAACGAGTCTGACGGACAAGCTTTTGAAACTGCTTGTCCGTGGTGACAATGCGAATGTCAACTCTGTTGCGGACATTCTCCATCGTCTTTCCATAACAGGCGTTGTTCATGAGCTTGTAAAAAGCTTTAGCAAACGCACTAGTTGCTACAGATCTTTTGTCAGCATTGTAGTCGATGAATTTCTTCATCCACGGTGATTGCGAAAAGCGTAGCGCCCGATGTACTTTGGTGACTTTCAGACCAAGTTGTACGGCCTGTTGGAACACCGTATAGTGAGCCACGTAACGCTTTTTGTTGTACAGTGTGGCAAGCAACTTTTTACTGCTGCCACCAGGGGGTGTCACTAGCTCAGGCAACAAAGGTAGGTCTTGTAACTTGTCATGTAGAGTTGCAGGTACCTCTACGTCACAGTCTAGTATAAACCCATATGGAGAGTCAATTGGCAATGAGGACCAGTCTGGTGTTGTGTCCACCCACCTAAAGTCTCCGTATGGCAGAAACGATGTCATTGCCTTGCCATACAGGTTCACACAGTCTAGATATAGTAGGTAGCTAGACGGTTCGTCTTCTTTGTAGTCGTGCTGATTCGACAACAACAGATTGTTAGCTTTAGCGTACCGTAGATTACACTGCACCAGTCCTCCTCTGATAGCCGATTCAATCATCAGCATCTGATCAGCGTCAGTTATCAGTTCTAGCGTCATTTTTGTCATACGTAGCATGGCGCTGAACGACAGACCTGGAGCGGTGTAATGGTGGCAACAGTCAATTCTGTACGACTGTAGGCAGGTGTTGCGGAAAGAGACCAGAGTATCCATCAGTAGACACACGTCAAGTCTGAGATAGAAATCGTGGTAGTCTCCAAAGGTGGTCATTTGCAGACCGTTCCACACTGCCAACGCCTTTGCATAATCTGACTCACTTACGTGCTCATCGTTTAGTTGGTTATAAAACTTTTCGCGGGTCGGAAGTTGAGGTTCGTCAAACACTGCGGGTGATGTAACATAATCATATGGGTACACCCCTTTGTGTTTGATAAAGTGCAATTTGTCGGCTGGCACGAGTTTGGAGCTTTCCACAAGTTCCACTTCGGCCAATCCGGCTGCCAAGTTGGCTAGGCTTTCAGCCATTAACCGGTACGAGTCTAGGAATCGTATCCACATACGACCGACTCGAACAGATACAGATATGTACTTTTCACTGTTCGATGGTAGCACATTTACCTCACATCCTTTTAAACAGTTCAGATTTCTAATGATAAAAGCTTGATCGTAACCGCTGAAGTTGTGGAAGTAGACGGGTATAAAGTTTGGAACTTGACAGCGTAAGTTACATCGGTTGCACAATGTGTGTCTGTAGGTGCCTGTGATGTGACAGTGGTCTAGTGTTTTGTCACCATACTGTTCTGAGGTCTCGTTGAACGAGCGCTCACAAAGGTCACAGTTGGATTTTAGTCTGTGACGTTCTGTCTGTTCCTCAGTCATAGGTCCTACGGGGAGGTTACGTAAGTATAAGGATTCCACACGCTGGGCCAAGTCTTTCATGTGCAATAGAAAAGCTTGGGCGGCGTTTTGCGAACGCTGCAAGTGAGGTTCGGTCGATATGCCCACCTCGTTTAACAGTGAGTCAGGCAGAGTGGACTTTACAAGTGTACAAAAGCTGTTTGGCTCGTGCACTTGGTATGACATGTCAGTGCTAGCGGTGGGCCGCAAAGTGGCCTCAAAATCGGCTGTCACTATGATTGGTACGGGAATTTCAGTCTCGTAAGCTACAAATTTTAATTGGTTGTCCCCCTCTTTGGGTAGCATCACATTACAAGGCTGATGTTTACCGCAGAACCTGGTATGTTCTGCCAGCCAGGTTTCAGGCTGACATCGACGTGTCTCCTTGTGTGAAAAGCATCGTTTACAGATTACTATTCTGTTGCTACCCTTTACGATTTGGGGTTTGACCAATTTGGAAAAGTCTGTAATTAGCACGTAATGTGAGGTTTGATCGTTTTTGATCCACAAAAGGTCCGTGTGGTCGGCCAGTTCCTGATCGGCTATTCTGTAGGGAGTGATTTGAAAGTCGGGGCCCGCTTCAAACACATTTATACTACAGCCGGGATTACGCCGCTCAAAAAGTGAAATTTTTGATGGAGGTAACGGAAACTGTAGTCCCTCAAAGTTGTAATTGTTCGGTACGTTAGTGAAGGAGTTTTCATCGAGTTTAACTTGGTCATAGTCTACGTTCTGCGGCAGTGATTTTGCCAATAGGCAGTACTTAAAGCAAGCTTGGTCAGAGTTTTGTATGTTAATAGTGGCTTTTCTTGTTCTAAGTTTCTTTGGTAATGGAATAAAGTGCCCAGGAGATTTAACATGTCTAAGTAAACTTACATGAAGGGTCAAAGTGGTAGGTGCTACGAGACTCCATCCGCTCCCCTTCATCTCTGCTTCGGAAGACTCCTGCAGAATTTTGGCGGTGTCGTCTTGTAGCATCTTATTTAGGCTGTCCGTAGAGTGTAGCGTCTTCGTGGTCGTCTTGAAGTTGAATAGGTCCTGTATGTCTTCAGGATGGTCGTACAGGGCTTCGAGAAGTAGGTTGTATTTCAGTGACGTCCCTGGTGCTGAAGCCTCATCCTGTAGTAGTGTAGTCAGTAGTGGAGTGGCCGCTTCTAGAAACGTGGCCAGATCCCTGTAGTGTCCGTTGGGGTTGGCGATTACAAAGTCTTTGGCACTAGAAAGTGCCTTTTTCACCTTGACTGACAGTGTAGGTGGAGAAGGTTGACTGGTGGCCGCCACAGCTGCAGCTATTGCAGTCTTTGAGGCTTTTGGACATGCCTTTATTTTTTTGCTGACTCTGTCACGTTCAGAAGGCCTCTTAGCGGATATGTGCCGGCGTGTGGTGGCTAGTTTGGCTGGTAAGCTGGTGGATGGTAAGCTGGTGGCTGGTGAGCTGGTAGATGGTAAGCTGGTGGCTGGTGAACTGGTGGCTGGTATGCCGGTGTCTGGCTGATGGACAGCCGGTCGTCTAAGCTGGGCAGCTGACGAGAGCATCTGGATTGCGGCGCACAATAGGCCGTGTCTAGCCCGGGCATCTTCCGTCAGGAAAAAAGCTTCCTGGCAAGTGGTACACAGCAAGTACTGAGGAGGAGCAGAAGCCATGTTGCTGGGAGACTGTGATTCTGTCGGGTGCCTAAGCCCGCTTTTATATGATTCTGGAGGGGGCGTCGGCCACCTTGGGACTTGTAAAATTGTCGCTCACTCTGTAAGAGTACACCTTTCCCCCGGAACATCCTTGGCGAATCGTATATATACCGGGAGTAGCCCATGTACCGAGCACAGTCTCCTCCTCCACAGTTCACTGCTGGAAGTCTCTCACCTGCTCTCGCCAGAAAGTAAGTGTGTTAGCTTTAGGTGTTGTTGTTGCTATTTTTTTTTTTCCCTATACAGGTTGTATTAGGGTCCAGCATGCCTACTGGAGGCTGTGATTTATTGTTGTTTTGCTGTGTGGTGGCCTGTTGTTGTTTTAGATCCCCTACCGGAGGCTGTGATTTAGTTTATTCTTGTTCTGCTGTGTGGTAGTCTACTGTTGTTTTAGATCCTATTTGCTTGTTGCTGCAGTGGTTTAGAGTGGATATTGTTGTCCTCAGTTGGCTGTTATGTAGTGAGGCAGGCACTCGACTTTGTAAAGCAGTATATGTTTGAGCTATAAATTGTAACTAGCTTATGTTTTCTATGTTTTAAGTTTTAGTAGTAGCTTGAATTAACATAGATCTGTAGAGTGTGTGTGTTGCTAGGCTTGTTTAAGCAGTATGTGTCTATGCTTAATGGCTTGAATTAACGTAGTTCTGTAGTGAGAAGAAGAATGTGTGTTGCTTAGAATAGGCTTGTTTAGCGGTATGTTTGCTGATGTATATGCTTTACTTAGTATTGGCTTGAATTAACATGGATTTGTGGTGAGAAGGGTGTGTGTGTTGCTTAAAATAGGCTAGCAGTATGTTTGCTTGTTTCTATGCTTAAATAGCTTGAATTAACGTAGATTTGTAGTGAGAAGGGTGTGTGTGTGTTGCTTAGTCTTGTTAGTTTTACAATGTTGCTGTACTAACCACTATGTTTGCTATTCTTATGACTAGCTTAAAATATATTGGCTGATTTGTTTACTGGCCTTAGTAGCATGTACTTTATTGTTTGTTTTTTTTTTTTATGGACTTGTGGTGACGGGTATCTGTGTAGAAGAAGTGTGCATTATTTGGAATAGATTTGTTAGTTTGGCAAGTAGGATACCGCCTATATGTGGTGTTGCTTGATCGGTTTTCTTTCAGCAGAAAGGGCCTGTGTTTACTTTAATAAATTGTCAAACTTTCAATTGTTAAACGTTAAATTGTTTTACTGCTGAAACACCGAATCTCCTTATAGTAAGTTAGGATAAGTGTAATAGGATTGTAGATTAAGTTTGCTATTTAAAAAAAGATAAGTGCTTGGTTTTATTGATATATTCTATGCTTTAGGTTTAGTAGCGGCTTAGCCTGGTCGTAATAGTGAATTGAATATTGTTGTATATAACTGTGTCTTGATGGTCCGCTATGAAGAGATCTGTTTATAGCGGATGGTTTTCTGGTAATGTGTGGGAAGCGGGTTTGTTGAATGGCGTCTGGCCCGTCGGTAATGGATGGGCGGGCTGTCAGGAGTTGTGGAAGGGAGTGGTTAGGTGGGACGTTCGCAAAATGGTGGACTGTCCGGGGGAGGGGGGGCCAACGTCCACTGCCTAACCGGTCGGGTAATTTATGCGGCTAACAACACTTTAGGTGATTTGCTTGTGTTATCCACTTGACAGGTTTGCATTCTTGATTTAACCACCCGTGCCCTTGATGGATGGTCTTATATGTTTTGTGGCCAAATGAAGGAATATATATGTCCCTAAGTTGTTAAAAAGAAAACAATGTACAGTTAGGCGGACAATCGTGGGCCACCTTATATATGTATATTGTTCGTTTGTAGAGAATTTAAGTTGAGTAAACGAATTGTGAATTGACTTATTGTTATTTAACTATTAAGATATTGTTTCACTTTTGATTGACCAATTTACGTTACAAGTTAACCTGGTTGTTGGATATGACTTTTAGGATTACAGTTGGAGGTAATAATGGAACGATGGATATAATGACTTTTAGGATTACAGTTAAATGGGGACGTACATACCAATTTCACTTGTTTGATAAAATTAGGTTAAGTAAACGAATTGTAACTGGACTTATTATTTATCTATCATAGCTTGAGATATTGTTTTTTACTTTTGGCTTAAGGTGGTCAAATTTACGTTACAAGTTAACCTTGTTTAACAGAAAAGCTTATTGGTGTAATTTCTTAATTCAATGTTCAACTACTTCATTATTAGTTGAACGGTTTATTGTTTGGTTGGTAGTAAAGTAAAGGTTAAAACTGTTTTTTTTTTTTTTTTTAATTTTTTTTTATTTCTATATTTGTTCTGGTCTTACTCGACATGTCAATTTGCGTGCGCCGCCACTTGTCGACGCCTCCAGGAAGGATGGCACCTCCTCTAGGTATATTCGCACTGGGGCGAGTGCCTGCGCCATGTATCCAGCTGTAACATATTGCACAATGGTATTAGTGAAGGAGGTTTCGGCTGAAAGGCTGTTGTCACAATGTGTATGACTTTGTTGGAATGTATCTGGTGTACATACGTGTACTGTTATTCCTTTAGTTGAGGACATTGGGATGTGATTGTTGGCTGACGTGATCGTCATTATTGGTTACATTTAATCGCATGTGTGACACCTTGCAGACCATTTAATTGTGTTTAGTTGAGCACAGTGTCGAGGTTTTTAACTTATATTTAATTGCTTTGGCTTAAGTTTATTGCATGTACAGACTGCATTGGTTACCACACATGTACGCTAATGCTTGGCTATAGTTTATTGCTTTCCACCTGATGCTTGGTATGTTGCAAATGTTGATTGTAGATAAAAGAACAACTGCTTTGTTAGCGTGGAGCGGAAATGTCAGACACATGAATGGGATGTTAGTTACCTGGCATTAAGCTTGTCAGGCGTCTTTAATGTAATGCATTTGTACTTAGTTACTAGTCACTTACGTCTACTTTAGTGAAATTTTTTTTGCTAAGTCACTGTGTGTCTGAACTCGAGCTTCTAGTAACTTGTACACTAATTAACGCATGCATTGTTTTTTTAACAACCTGGTATGTTTAGTTACGCCTGACTGCAATTTACACCTGATACTATGTGACTACATGTATTGTTGTTGACTGTCTCTGTTGGCTTATGTACTTGTATGGACAAAATTATAGTAGCTGGTCTGACTGTATACTGTTCTTGTTGTTACAGAAACACGATGAGTCTTTCTAACAAACTGTCAACTTTGGCGGAGCCTGCCTACACTCCAAGAATTGACGTCAAGGATCTGGAGGTAGGCCATCACTACCGGATCGGGTCGGCGAGGAGAGTAAAGACGAGGTTCGGCCCGTCCGTTTTGGTGTGCTTGAAAGTTAACGGGGAGGATAGGGTCCTGTTTCTACCAAAACGTTTCGATGAAAACCTGACGGAAGAGGACCTGGTTGAGTTGAATGGGGGGAGCTTTTCCTTGCAATACATGGGGATGAAGGGGAAGAGCCCCAGTATTGTGATTAGTGCTTGAGTGTTATATTAATATGTATTATATTATATGAATATTATATATGCTACTGAATTTGATACTGTTGTTTTTACTTACCCGTGGAGTTTGGTGGCTTCATTTCCTCCTCGAAATCCCACACCTTGAAATCTTGGCTTATCGTCCTAAGCTGGCGAAGTAAGTCTTGCGTGTGTCTGTCGGTTCGGACTGCAAACTTAACCACAAGCTCAGCCATGACTGTGGTTTTACTTTAAGACTCAATTTCTTTTATATCCTGTAAGGTTGTACTTACAAGCGGTGGGTGCCGCAACGTACCTTGTAGACCTTAACATACTCCGTTGCAATTAACAGCAGACAGTCCAGACTGCTGACCTCCTCTCGTTTTCGTCTGACAAAACCGGGTCAGGTGGCCACGGTCTCGCCGTCGACCGAAATGTAATAGCCTGAGTCACAACGAACCGGTCTTGAGGTTAACGGGCCGACTGGCCCAGACTGCAGTTAATGATCGGCGGGCCTTGACACGTCATGAATGCGTCAGAGCTGCCGACGTCTTTTCCTTGTTTGGGAGATTGGCGTGCTTCGAGCGGCCAAGAGTTTTTTCCTTGTGGCCGTTTAACATCTTGCCTTCGAAAGTGAAAACCGAAGGCAGCCGGGGCCGACTGGCACAAGTACTGACACAAATGTGGCAAGCAATGAGACAACGATGAAGGAGGCCGACGTTTTTTCCTTATAGGTGAATAGCATGTCTGCCTTCGATCTGAGACTTTGAAGGCAGGCGGCCGACCTGCCGGCGCACTACGTTTTTTCATTATGGCGATTAACATAGCTGCCTTCGAAAATGGAAACCGAAGGCAAATTACCCTACTTTCTTGCGTTCGTCTACTGAACTTATGTAGTATTATGTGTCTTCTATGACTTATAATTATTTCTCTTCTTACACGATAAATACATAATCTTAATCCTCAAATTTCATTTTTTTTCCTAATATTACTGTGTCTTATTCACTATATCGTTGTACTTAATACATCTTTATATTTTCTGACCTATTATTGATAGTTAATGTGTTTTTCAAGCACCATTGAATTGAACGCGACCACAAATATTATTTTTGGTTAGCATCAAACCACAAATATTATTATTATTATTTTGTTTACCATTTAATTTCCAGTTCGAAGTTCGAACTCTATTTTGACAACAGAATTTAAATTTACTTCTATATTAGTTTCTAGATTTACCAAATAGCAATATAAATTCAATAACATACTTCTCCAGAAATATGCTGTGACCATGTTCTAAATAATGTAAACATTCTTTCATTAAAGCAATTTTTCACGGAAGAAAAAATTATTTTAAAAAATACATTACTAAAATACTTGTTATTCTGTTTTATCCCCTTTTAACACGGACATTGAGTTTGTTTAGGCAAAAAGACTTAAACGAGAAGTAACGTAAGCAAAGTGGACCGATAAACACAAGACCTTAAACCAACAAGCCGAAATCAGTATTGACAGAAACAACTTTACGGTTAGCTTGAGGGTACCTGAAGTCGACCAACATTACAAGGGATCTTGTTTAAACATGGGCACTGATTAGAAGAGCTCTGCTTATATCGGCTTCCGTTTCACAAGCAAGTTTGTGATCTTGTTTGGGATCAAACCAATTTTCCTCCTCTGGAGGTTTTGAGACGGGAGAGTAAATTGGAATCTTTATAAATTTGAAAACGAAAATTAGGATTGTATTAAAAAGTATTTAAAGAAATATTGCTTACAGATTTTTATTAGAATGGATGTACAATCCTGTCCTCCTGCAACAATGTAAAAGTCTTGGTTCTTACAACTTCTCTATATAAATCTCCTTCCTTTATATTATTATTTTTATTGATTTATTATTGAACCACTAAACATCAAGACATGGGAAAATTAGTGAAGTAGATAAATGAGTTTAAATTAAACTGATTCTTAGAAGGATAACTTATCAAAATACCCAATGTAACTAAAGGTCCTAAAACCTAACGTTGAATCCTAATCACGTACTAGGCTTGTTCTGATTTTCTGATTATAGGAAATTTCACTATTCATTTTTTTCTTAGATAACATCAATACAACGCTCTAGCCACACCCTACAAGATTAAAGTAGACTTCTCAATTGTCATCTATGTCAAAGGCAACCATTGAGCAAAAACCATATGGGTAGCAAGATGTCGAGAGCAAAACTATCAACTATAATATCCACAAGACCTAGATGACAAGTAGCATTAACTTCAACGTTGTATATGCCAAAACCTATCAACTATATTCTCCACAAGACCTAGATGACAAGTAGCATTAACTTCAACGTTGTATATGCCAAACCCTATCAACTATATTCTCCACAAGACCTAGATGACAAATAGCATTAACTTCAACGTTGTATATGCCAAAACATATCAACTATATTCTCCACAAGACCTAAATAACAAGTAGCATTAACATTAACTTCAACGTTGTATATGCCAAAACCTATCAACTATATTCTCCACAAGACCTAGATGACAAGTAGCATTAACTTCAACGTTGTATATGCCAAAACCTATCAACTATATTCTCCACAAGACCTAGATGACAAGTAGCATTAACTTCAACGTTGTATATGCCAAAACATATCAACTATATTCTCCGCAAGACCTAGATGACAAGTAGCATTAACTTCAACGTTATATATGTCAAAACCTATCAACTATATTCTCCACAAGACCTAGATGACAAGTAGCATTAACTTCAACGTTGTATATACCGAAACCTATCAACTATAATCTCCACACGACCTAGATGACAAGTAGCATTAACTTCAACGTTGTATATGCCAAAACATATCAACTATAATCTCCACAAGACCTAGCTTACAAGTAGCATTAACTTCAACGTTGTATCTGCCAAAACCTACCAACTATAATATCCACAAGACCTAACTGACAAGTAGCATTAATTTAAACGTTGCAGATGCCAAAACCTATCAACTATAATCTCCAAAATACCTAGATGACAAGTAGCATTAACTTCAACGTTGTATCTGCCAAAACCTATCAACTATAATATCCCCAAGACCTAGCTGACAAGTATCATTACCATCAAAGTTGTATCTGCCAAAACCTATCAACTATAATCTCCACAAGACCTAGCTGACAAGTAGCATTAACTTCAACGTTGTATATGCCAAAACATATCAACTATATTCTCCGCAAGACCTAGATGACAAGTAGCATTAACTTCAACGTTATATATGACAAAACCTATCAACTATATTCTCCACAAGACCTAGATGACAAGTAGCATTAACTTCAACGTTGTATATGCCAAAACATATTAACTATAATCTCCAAAAGACCTAGATGACAAGTAGCATTAACATCAACGTTGTATATGCCACAACATATCAACTATATTCTCCGAAAGACCTAGATGACAAGTAGCATTAACTTCAACGTTGTATATGTCAAAACCTATCAACTATATTTTCCACAAGAGCTAGATGACAATTAGCATTTACTTCAACGTTGTATATGCCAAAACCTATCAACTATAATCTCCACAAGACCTAGCTGACAAGTAGCATTAACTTCAAGGTTGTATCTGCCAAAACCTATCAACTATAATATCCACAAGACCTAACTGACAAATAGCATTAATTTCAACGTTGCAGATGCCAAAACCTATCAACTATAATCTCCAAAATACCTAGATGACAAGTAGCATTAACTTCAACGTTGTATCTGCCAAAACCTATAAACTATATTCTCCGCAAGACCTAGATGACAAGTAGCATTAACTTCAACGTTATATATGACAAAACCTATCAACTATATTCTCCACAAGACCTAGATGACAAGTAGCATTAACTTCAACGTTGTATATGCCAAAACATATCAACTATAATCTCCAAAAGACCTAGATGACAAGTAGCATTAACTTCAACGTTGTATATGCCACAACATATCAACTATATTCTCCGCAAGACCTAGATGACAAGTAGCAATAACTTCAACGTTGTATATGTCAAAACCTATCAACTATATTCTCCACAAGACCTAGATGACAAGTAGCATTACCTTCAACGTTGTATCTGCCAAAACCTATCAACTATAATCTCCACAAGACCTAGCTGACAAGTAGCATTAACTTCAACGTTGTATCTGCCAAAACCTATCAACTATAATCTCCAAAAGACCTAGCTGACAAGTAGCATTAAATTCAACGTTGTATCTGCCAAAACCTATCAACTATAATCTCCACAAGACCTAGATGACAAGTAGCATTAACTTAAACTTTGTATGTGCCAAAACATATCAACTATAATCTCCACAAGACCTAGATGACAAGTAGCATTAACTTCAACGTTGTATATGCCAAAACATATCAACTATAATCTCCACAAGACCTAGCTGACAAGTAGCATTAACTTCAAGGTTGTATCTGCCAAAACCTATCAACTATAATATCCACAAGACCTAACTGACAAATAGCATTAATTTCAACGTTGCAGATGCCAAAACCTATCAACTATAATCTCCAAAATACTTAGATGACAAGTAGCATTAACTTCAACGTTGTATCTGCCAAAACCTATAAACTATATTCTCCGCAAGACCTAGATGACAAGTAGCATTAACTTCAACGTTATATATGTCAAAACCTATCAACTATATTCTCCACAAGACCTAGATGACAAGTAGCATTAACTTCAACGTTGTATATGCCAAAACATATCAACTATAATCTCCAAAAGACCTAGATGACAAGTAGCATTAACTTCAACGTTGTATATGCCACAACATATCAACTATATTCTCCGCAAGACCTAGATGACAAGTAGCAATAATTTCAACGTTGTATATGTCAAAACCTATCAACTATATTCTCCACAAGACCTAGATGACAATTAGCATTAACTTCAACGTTGTATATGCCAAAACCTATCAACTATAATCTCCACAAGACCTAGATGACAAGTAGCATTAACTTCAACGTTTTATATGCCAAAACATATCAACTATAATCTCCAAAAGACCTAGATGACAAGTAGCATTAACTTCAACGTTGTATCTGCCAAAACCTATCAACTATAATATCCCCAAGACCTAGCTGACAAGTAGCATTACCATCAACGTTGTATCTGCCAAAACCTATCAACTATTATCTCCACAAGACCTAGCTGACAAGTAGCATTAACTTCAACGTTGTATCTGCCAAAACCTATCAACTAAATTCTCCACAAGACCTAGCTGACAAGTAGCATTAAATTCAACGTTGTATCTGCCAAAACCTATCAACTATAATCTCCACAAGACCTAGATGACAAGTAGCATTAACTTGAACGTTGTATATGCCAAAACATATCAACTATAATCTCCACAAGACCTAGATGACAAGTAGCATTAACTTCATTGTTGTATATGCCAAAACCTATCAACTATATTCTCCACAAGACCTAGATGACAAGTAGCATTAACTTCAAGGTTGTATATGCCAAAACCTATCAACTATATTCTCCACAAGACCTAGATGACAAGTAGCATTAACTTCAACGTTGTATATGACAAAACCTATGAACTATAATCTCCACAAGACCTAGCTGACAAGTAGCATTACCTTCAGCGTTGTATCTGCCAAAACCTATCAACTATAATCTCCACAAGACCTAGATGACAAGTAGCATTAACTTCAACATTGTATATGCCAAAACATATCAACTATAATCTCCACAAGACCTAGATGACAAGTAGCATTAACTTCAACTTTGTATCTGCCAAAACCTATCAACTATATTCTCCACAATACCTAGATGACAAGTAACATTAACTTCAACGTTGTATAAGCCAAAACCTATCAACTATATTCTCCACAAGACCTAGATGACAAGTAGCATTAACTTCAACGTTGTATATACCGAAACCTATCAACTATAATCTCCACACGACCTAGATGACAAGTAGCATTAACTTCAACGTTGTATATGCCAAAACATATCAACTATAATCTCCACAAGACCTAGCTTACAAGTAGCATTAACTTCAACGTTGTATCTGCCAAAACCTACCAACTATAATATCCACAAGACCTAACTGACAAGTAGCATTAATTTAAACGTTGCAGATGCCAAAACCTATCAACTATAATCTCCAAAATACCTAGATGACAAGTAGCATTAACTTCAACGTTGTATCTGCCAAAACCTATCAACTATAATATCCCCAAGACCTAGCTGACAAGTATCATTACCATCAAAGTTGTATCTGCCAAAACCTATCAACTATAATCTCCACAAGACCTAGCTGACAAGTAGCATTAACTTCAACGTTGTATATGCCAAAACATATCAACTATATTCTCCGCAAGACCTAGATGACAAGTAGCATTAACTTCAACGTTATATATGACAAAACCTATCAACTATATTCTCCACAAGACCTAGATGACAAGTAGCATTAACTTCAACGTTGTATATGCCAAAACATATTAACTATAATCTCCAAAAGACCTAGATGACAAGTAGCATTAACATCAACGTTGTATATGCCACAACATATCAACTATATTCTCCGAAAGACCTAGATGACAAGTAGCATTAACTTCAACGTTGTATATGTCAAAACCTATCAACTATATTTTCCACAAGAGCTAGATGACAATTAGCATTTACTTCAACGTTGTATATGCCAAAACCTATCAACTATAATCTCCACAAGACCTAGCTGACAAGTAGCATTAACTTCAAGGTTGTATCTGCCAAAACCTATCAACTATAATATCCACAAGACCTAACTGACAAATAGCATTAATTTCAACGTTGCAGATGCCAAAACCTATCAACTATAATCTCCAAAATACCTAGATGACAAGTAGCATTAACTTCAACGTTGTATCTGCCAAAACCTATAAACTATATTCTCCGCAAGACCTAGATGACAAGTAGCATTAACTTCAACGTTATATATGTCAAAACCTATCAACTATATTCTCCACAAGACCTAGATGACAAGTATCATTAACTTCAACGTTGTATATGCCAAAACATATCAACTATAATCTCCAAAAGACCTAGATGACAAGTAGCATTAACTTCAACGTTGTATATGCCACAACATATCAACTATATTCTCCGCAAGACCTAGATGACAAGTAGCAATAACTTCAACGTTGTATATGTCAAAACCTATCAACTATATTCTCCACAAGACCTAGATGACAAGTAGCATTACCTTCAACGTTGTATCTGCCAAAACCTATCAACTATAATCTCCACAAGACCTAGCTGACAAGTAGCATTAACTTCAACGTTGTATCTGCCAAAACCTATCAACTATAATCTCCAAAAGACCTAGCTGACAAGTAGCATTAAATTCAACGTTGTATCTGCCAAAACCTATCAACTATAATCTCCACAAGACCTAGATGACAAGTAGCATTAACTTAAACTTTGTATGTGCCAAAACATATCAACTATAATCTCCACAAGACCTAGATGACAAGTAGCATTAACTTCAACGTTGTATATGCCAAAACATATCAACTATAATCTCCACAAGACCTAGCTGACAAGTAGCATTAACTTCAAGGTTGTATCTGCCAAAACCTATCAACTATAATATCCACAAGACCTAACTGACAAATAGCATTAATTTCAACGTTGCAGATGCCAAAACCTATCAACTATAATCTCCAAAATACTTAGATGACAAGTAGCATTAACTTCAACGTTGTATCTGCCAAAACCTATAAACTATATTCTCCGCAAGACCTAGATGACAAGTAGCATTAACTTCAACGTTATATATGTCAAAACCTATCAACTATATTCTCCACAAGACCTAGATGACAAGTAGCATTAACTTCAACGTTGTATATGCCAAAACATATCAACTATAATCTCCAAAAGACCTAGATGACAAGTAGCATTAACTTCAACGTTGTATATGCCACAACATATCAACTATATTCTCCGCAAGACCTAGATGACAAGTAGCAATAATTTCAACGTTGTATATGTCAAAACCTATCAACTATATTCTCCACAAGACCTAGATGACAATTAGCATTAACTTCAACGTTGTATATGCCAAAACCTATCAACTATAATCTCCACAAGACCTAGATGACAAGTAGCATTAACTTCAACGTTTTATATGCCAAAACATATCAACTATAATCTCCAAAAGACCTAGATGACAAGTAGCATTAACTTCAACGTTGTATCTGCCAAAACCTATCAACTATAATATCCCCAAGACCTAGCTGACAAGTAGCATTACCATCAACGTTGTATCTGCCAAAACCTATCAACTATTATCTCCACAAGACCTAGCTGACAAGTAGCATTAACTTCAACGTTGTATCTGCCAAAACCTATCAACTAAATTCTCCACAAGACCTAGCTGACAAGTAGCATTAAATTCAACGTTGTATCTGCCAAAACCTATCAACTATAATCTCCACAAGACCTAGATGACAAGTAGCATTAACTTGAACGTTGTATATGCCAAAACATATCAACTATAATCTCCACAAGACCTAGATGACAAGTAGCATTAACTTCATTGTTGTATATGCCAAAACCTATCAACTATATTCTCCACAAGACCTAGATGACAAGTAGCATTAACTTCAAGGTTGTATATGCCAAAACCTATCAACTATATTCTCCACAAGACCTAGATGACAAGTAGCATTAATTTCAACGTTGTATATGACAAAACCTATGAACTATAATCTCCACAAGACCTAGCTGACAAGTAGCATTACCTTCAGCGTTGTATCTGCCAAAACCTATCAACTATAATCTCCACAAGACCTAGATGACAAGTAGCATTAACTTCAACATTGTATATGCCAAAACATATCAACTATAATCTCCACAAGACCTAGATGACAAGTAGCATTAACTTCAACTTTGTATCTGCCAAAACCTATCAACTATATTCTCCACAATACCTAGATGACAAGTAACATTAACTTCAACGTTGTATAAGCCAAAACCTATCAACTATATTCTCCACAAGACCTAGATGACAATTAGCATTAACTTCAAAGTTGTATATGCCAAACCTATCAACTATATTCTCCACAAGACCTAGATGACAAGTAGCATTAACTTCAACGTTGTATTTGACAAAACCTATCAACTATATTATCCACAAGACCTAGATGACAAGCAGCATTCACTTCAACGTTGTACCTACCAAAACCTATCAACTATAATCTCTACAAGACCTAGATGACAAGTAGCAATAACTTTAAAGTTGTATCTGCCAAAACCTATCAACTATAATCTCCACAAGACCTAGATGACAAGTAGCATTAACTTCAACGTTATATATGCCAAAACATATCAACTATAATATCCACAAGACCTAGCTGATAAGTAGCATTAACTTCAACGTTGTATCTGCCAAAACCCATCAACTGTAATATCTACAAGATCTAACTGACAAGTAGCATTAACTTCAACGTTGTATATGCCAAAACATATCAACTATAATCTCCAAAAGACCTAGTTAACAAGTAGCATTAACTTCAACGTTATATCTGCCAAAACCTATCAACTATATTCTCCACAAGACCTAGCTGACAAGTAGCATTACCTTCAACGTTGTATCTGCCAAAACCTATCAACTATAATGTCCACAAGAGCTAGCTGAAGAGTAGCATTAACTTCAACGTTGTATCTGCCAAACACATCAACTATAATCTCCACAAGACCTAGCTGACAAGTAGCATTAACTTCAACGTTGTATCTGCCATAACCTATCAACTATATTCTCCACAAGACCTAGATGACAAGTATCATTAACTTCAACGTTGTATATGCCAAAAACTATCAACTATATTCTCCACAAGACCTAGATGACAAGTAGCATTAACTTCAACGTTGTACCTGCCAAAACCTATCAACTATAATCTCTACAAGACCTAAAAGAGAAGTAGCAATAACTTTAACGTTGTATCTGCCAAAACCTATCAACTATAATCTCCACAAGACCTAGCTGACAAGTAGCATTACCTTCAACGTTGTATCTGCCAAAAACTATCAACTATAATCTCCACAAGACCTAGCTGAAGAGTAGCATTAACTTCAACGTTGTATCTGCCAAAACCATCAACTATAATCTCCACAAGGCCTAGCTGACAAGTAACATTAACTTCAACGTTGTATCTGCTAAAACCTATCAACTATATTCTCCAGAAGACCTAGATGACAAGTATCATTAACTTCAACGTTGTATATGCCAAAAACTATCAACTATATTATCCACAAGACCTAGATGACAAGTAGCATTAACTTCGACGTTGTATATGCCAAAACCTATCAACTATATTCTCCACAAGACCTAGATGACAACAAGCATTAACTTCAACGTTGTATATGCCAAAACATTACAACTATAATATCCACAAGACCTATCTGACAAGTAGCATTAACTTCAAAGTTGTATCTGCCAAAACCTATTAACTATAATATCCACAAGACCTAGCTGACAAGTAGCATTACCTTCAACGTTGTATCTGCCAAAACCTATCAACTATAATTTCCACAAGACCTAGTTGACAAGTAGCATTAACTTCAACGTTGTATCTGCCAAAACCTATCAACTATAATATCCACAAGACCTAGTTGACAAGTAGCATAAAGTTCAACTTTGTATCTGCCAAAACCTATCAACTATAATATCCACAAGACCTAACTGATAAGTGAGACCCATCCCCCCACCAAAGCTGGAAAGCGTGCCAACCGGGGGGTGGCTCAAACCAAGTCGAGCGATGGGATCACGGGTGGCAGTTGGAGGGTCCAAAATAAAACTCGGCAGCTGAGCAAAACTTCTTTTTATTGCCAAGTAAAAAGACAATAAAACAAAAACGGCAGAAGGCCACAATGTAAAATAGGCAGAAGGCCACAATATTAATTCGTAATTAAATAAATAATAACAAACACTAGAATTACCAAGATACTACACAATAAAAACAAACGCTATAAATACCACAAACTCTACAAATACCAAAATTTAACAATTAATCAACTGTATGACCTATCTGCAGTTTTGGCCTGAGACACCCAAAACGTAAGACAAATTATTAACAATTTAAAAATGACCATTAAGAAACAAATTTAGATAACCCCAAAATAAAAGTGAAAATTTAGAAAACTTTTGGATCACAACCCTTAAACCGGCAATTCAGCCCACATATCCCTTGATTCCACCGGGCCAGGGAGTAAGCCGGAATCCCTGGGCAGCTCCGAATTAAATTAACTAAAAGCACAATAATCCCCTTTTGGTGAAAGTTTAAAAATTAAATAATTTAAAAGAAAATATAACACGGTACCGTTCGAGTAAAAATTCACTTCCGAACACCCCTCTAATACACTTAACAAAAAATAAATAACAATAACTAGGCCTAAGCATATAAATAAATAATAACAGGATTGAATAATGGGGACCTAACAAATATAAAAATCTAAACAAATGTAACAAGAAATAAACTAATTAAACTAAATAACAATGAATATTAACAACACAAGTTCTTTTTGGATTTTAAGTTTTGTTTTTCTTTAATAAATAAATATAAGTAAGTCCCCATGGCTGAGTTCCATAAATCACTGTTCAAGTTTAGCAGTTTAGGCCTAGGCCACATAGAGTTCCACAAACATGTTTTTTTTCTTCTTTCATTTTGCACCTTTTTTTCTATATCAGCAACCCCCAGCTCAGCCGCCGGGAAAATAAGAAAGAAAGCACTGACCTGAGGACAGAAGACTCATACCCAAAGATGTAGCTGGGGCAGAAGGGTCACCAATGGCCTCTATACATGGTCCTCAGGCCAGGCTGGCAGTGCAGATGGTAGAAAATCCCCGGACGGCAGGCCGAGGGTAGAATCGTCCTACT
>JAQJVL010006074.1:0-31143 GCA_035578905.1 Stictocephala bisonia
TGGGCCCTTTTTGAGTTTCAAACTTGCGATCTTTTAGTTTCAGTTTTTGCATTTTTTGAGTTTCAATCTTTTCGATCTTAGAGGTTTTTAAATTTTTGCGGGTCTTTGGGTTTAAATCTTGCGTCTTTAGTTTCAAACTTGCCATCTTTTTAGTTTTAATTGCGAATTGAGTTTAAAAATTTTGCTATCTTTGGTTTTTTTTCTTCGATCTCTGATTTTTAATCCCTTTCGATCTTTGAATTTCAATCTTGCCATTAGAGTTTTTAAATTTTTATGATCTTTTTAGTTTCAAAACATTTCGATCTTTAAATTTCAATTTTTGCGATTTTTAGTTTCAAACTTTTCTATCTTTTAATTTCAAAACTTGCGGTCTTCCCAGTTTCAATCCCTTGCGATCTTTTGGGGTTTCAAAACTTGCGTTTTTTGAGTTTTAAATTTTTGATCTTTGAGTTTCAATCTTTCGAAACTTTGGGGTTTCCCAAAAATTTTTCGATCTTTGAGTTTCAAACTTGCTATCTTTAAATTTTTAAACTTGCGATCTTTGAGTTTCAATCTTGGGTATCTTTTAAATTTCAATCTTGCGATCTTTTAAATTTCAATTTTTGCGATCTTTTTTGTTTCAAACTTTCTATCTTTGGAAAATTTTAAATTTTTGCGTTTTTGAGTTTTTAATCTTTCGATCTTTGAGTTTCCAAAACTTGCGATCTTTGGGTTTTTAAACTTGTGATCTTTGATTTCAATCTTGGCCCATCTTTTGAGTTTCAAACTCCGCGATCTTTTTTGGGTTTCCCAATTTTTGCGATCTTTGGGGTTTCAATCTTGCTATCTTTAAGTTTTTAATTTGCGATCTTTGAGTTTCCAAAACTTTCGATCTTTGAGTTTCAATCTTGCCCATCTTTTTAGTTTCAATTTTTGCGATCTTTTTAGTTTTTAAAAAGCGATCTTTTAAATTTCAATCTTGCGATCTTTGAGTTTTTTTTAACTTGCGATCCTTGAGTTTTAATCGTTCGATTTTGAAATTTTTTTATTCAATCTTTAAGTTTCAATCGTTCGATCTTTGAGTTTTAACTTGCGAACTTTTTGGTTTTTAAAACTTGCAATTTTTTAATTTTTAATCTTGCAACCTTTGAGATTAATCTTTCAAACCTTTAGTTTGAATCTTGGGAATATTTGGTTTCAAACTTGCGATCTTTGAGTTTCAAATTTTTTCGATCTTTGAGTTTCAAATTTTGCGATTTTTTGAGTTCAACTTTCGATCTTTCAGTTTCAATCGTTCGATCCCCTTTTAGTTTCAATCTTGCGACTTTTGAATTTCAATCCCTTTTGATCTTTGAGTTTTTAATCTTTTTCGATTTTTTTAGTTTCAATAAAGCGATCTTTGGTTTCAAAAAATGCCCCATCTTTTAGTTTTAATCTTGCAATCTTTAAGTTTAAAACTTGCGATCTTTGGTTTTTTAAACTTGGGAAACTTTGATTTTAAATCTTTTGATTTTTTTGGTTTCAGTCTTTTTCGAAACTTTGAGTTTCAATCTTGCAATCTCTAAATTTTAAACTTGCATTTTTTGAGTTTTAAAAATTTCGATCTTTGTGGTTTTAAACTTTCTATCTTTGAGTTTCCAAACTTGCGACTTTTAGTTTTTAAAACTTGCGATCTTTTAGTTTCAAACTGCCTTTTTTGAGTTTTTAAACTTGCGATTGAGTTTAAAAACTTTCTTTTCTTTGAGTTATATTCTTGCGTTTTTTGAGTTTCAAACTTGCGAAACTTTGAATTTTTAAACTTGCCCTTAGAGTTTTTATCTTGCGGGCTTTGAGATTTAATCTTGCGATCTTTTAGTTTCAAACTTGCTATCTTTTAATTTCAACTTGCAACTTCGAGTTTTAACCCTTTGGGGTCTTTTAGTTTCAATCTTTCGATTTTGAAATTTCAATTTTTTTAACTTTGAGTTTTATTCTTGCGTTTTTTGAGTTTTAATCTTTCGAAACTTTTAAAATTTTAATCTTGCGATCTTTGGGAATTTCAATCCTGCTTTCTTTAAGTTTCAATCTTTCGATTTTTTGAGTTTCAATCTTGCGATCTTTAAATTTCAATCTTGCGATCTTTGAGTTTCAATCTTGCGATCCTTTTTGGGTTTCAAAACTTGCGATCTTTGGGGTTTTAATCTTGCGATCTTTGAGTTTTAATCTTGCGATCTTTAAGTTTTAATTTTTGCAAAACTTTGGGGATTCAAATTTTCCCATCTTTGAATTTTCAATTGCAATCTTTGATTTCAATCTTGCCCCTTTTTGAGTTTCAATCTTGCGGGTCTTTTAGTTTCAGTTTTTGGGGATCCTTTTTGGTTTTTAATCTTTCGATCTTTTTAGTTTCAAAACTTTCGATCTTTTTAGTTTTTTAATTTTTTCGATTTTGGTTTCTTAAACTTGCCCAAAACTTAGAGTTTAAATTTTTGCGATCTTTTTGGGTTTTAATCTTGCGATCCTTTTGAGATTTTAATCTTGCCATCATTGAGTTTTTAAAACTTTCGAATTGAGTTTAAAAACTTTCAAACTTTTAGTTTTTTTTCTTGCGATTTTTTTGGGGTTTTAATTTTTTGGGGATTTTTGAATTTTTTAAACTTTCCAAAACTTGAGTTTAAAATTTTCCCTTTTTTGAGTTTTTTCTTTCGAACTTTTTATTTTTAATCTTTGATCTTTAAGTTTCAATCTTTCGATCTTTGAGTTTCAATCTTGCTCTTTGAGTTTTAATCTTGCGATCTTTGAGTTTTCAATCTTTGGGGATCTTTTAGTTTTTAAAACTTGCGGGTCCTTTAGTTTTTAATTGTTTTGAAACTTTGGTTTTTTAAACTTGCGATCTTTGAGGTTTTTAAAAACGTTCGAAACTTTGGGGTTTTTAAAAACTTGCGATTTTTTGAGTTTCAATCTTGCAATCTTTAAGTTTCAAACTTGCAAAAAATTTTAGATTCAATCTTGCTATCTTTTTGGGTTTTAATCTTGCGATCTTTGAGTTTCAATTTGCAAACTTTTTGTTTTTAATCTTGCAAATTTTTTGGGGGTTTAATCTTGCAAACTTTGGTTTGAATCTTGCAAACTTTGAGTTTTAATCTTGGGCCCTTTTTGATTTTTAATTTTGCGATCTTTGAGTTTCAATCTTGCGATCTTTGAGTTTAAAAAACTTGCGATCTTTTAAAATTTTAAACTTGTGATCTTTGAGTTTCAAAACTTGCAAATTTTTTAGTTGCATTCATGCGATCTTTGGGGTTTTTAAACTTTCTATCTTTGAGTTTCAATCTTGCTATCTTTGAGTTTAAATCTTGCGTCTTTGATTTCAAACTTGCAATCTTTGATTTTAAAAACTTGCGATCTTTGAGTTTCAATCTTTCAATTTTTGAGTTTTTTAATCATGCGATCTTTGAGTTTTAAAAATTGCTAAATTTTTGGGTTTTAAAACTTTCTATCTTTTTAGTTTTTAAAAATTTTCGATCTTTGAGTTTCAATCTTGCAATCTTTGAATTTTAAAACTTGCGATCTTTTGGGGTTTCAGGTCTTTCGATCTTTTTGGGTTTTATCTTTCCATCTTTGAGTTTCCAATTTTTCGATCTATGATTTTAAACTTTTCCATCTTTGTGGTTCATTCTTTCGAACTTTGGTTTTTAAAAACTTGCGATCTTTGGTTTCAATCTTTCGATCTTTGGGGAAATTTTAATCCTTTTTATCTTTAAGTTTCAATCTTGGGGATCTTTGAGTTTCAATCTTGCGATCTTTTAAATTTTAATCTTTCGATCTTTGGGGTTTCAATCTTTTCATCTTTGAGTTTCAATCTTGGTTTTTTGAGTTTTCAATCTTGCGATCCTTTTTAGTTTCAATTTTTCGATCTTTTAAGGGTTTTTAAATTTGCAATCTTTGAGATTCAAACTTTCAAACTTTGGAAAATTTTAACTTGCAATCTTTGAGTTTTTAATCTTTCCATTTTTTAGTTTCAAACTTTCGATTTTGAGTTTCAGTTTTGCCCATCTTTGAGTTTCAATCTTTCGATTTTGAGTTTCCCAAACTTTCGATCTTTGATTTTAATTTTGGGGATCTTTTTGGGTTTTAATCTTGCGACTTAGAGTTTTAAATTTTTGGGGATCTTTGAGTTTTTAATCTTGCGATCTTTTAGAAATTCCCAAACCCTTGCCTCATTGGTTTTAATTTTTGCGAAAATTTAGTTTTTAAAAACTTTCTATCTTTGAGTTTTTTTCTTTTCGATCTTTGGGTTTCAATCTTGCGATTTTTGAATTTCAAACTTTCCCTCTATGAGTTTAAATCCTTTCGATCTTTGAGTTTAAATTTTTTCCCATCTTTGAGTTTCAATCTTGTGAACCTTTTAAATTTTTTTTCTTTCGGAAACTTTGAGTTTCAATCTTGCGATCTTTTTTTTTCAAAACTTGCGAACCTTTGATTTCAATCTTGCGATCTTTGAGTTTTAATCTTCGGGTCCCCTTTAGTTTCAATTGTTCGATCTTTGAGTTTCAATCTTGCGAACTTTTGGGGTTTTAATCGTTGATCTTGGAAATTTTAAATTTGCGATCTTTTTAGTTTCAAACTTGCAATCTTTTAAATTTTAATCTTGCCAAAACTTTGGGGATTCAATCTTGCTATCTTTGAGTTTGAATTTTTTGGGGATTTTGAGTTTTTTTAATTTTTGCAATTTTAAATTTTCAATTTTTGCAATCTTTTTGAGATTTAAAACTTGCTTTTCTTTGAGTTTGAATATTGCAAAAACTTTGAGTTTTAAAACTTGCCATTTTTTTAGTTTTTAATTTTTGCGGGTCTTTGAGGGTTTCCCAAACTTTTCGATCTTTGAGTTTAAATCTTTCGATCTTTGAATTTCAATTTTGTGATTTTTTGGTTTCAATCTTTTCAATTTTTGGAGTTTTCAAATTTTTTGCGAACTTTGAGTTTTCAAACCCTTTCTTCTTTGGGGTTTCAATTTGGGTATCTTTGGGGTTTTTTTTAAACTTGCGATCTTTAGTTCAAAACTTGCAATCTTTTATTTTTAAAACTTGCGGGTCTTTTTTGGGGGGTTTCAATCTTGCAATTTTTGAGTTTCAATCATGCGATCTTTGAGTTTTTAAAAATTTTCTACTTTGAGTTTTCCAAAAAAAAATTGCTATCTTTTTAGTTTTAAAACTTGCGATTTTTTGAGTTTCAAACTTGCCCAAACTTTGATTTTAAATCTTTCCCCATTTTTTAGTTTCAGTCTTGCGATCTTTGGGGTTTTTAATCTTGCCATCTTTGGATTTCAATTTTGCGATCTATGAGGGTTTTTAAAATTGCCAAAAATTTTTGGTTCAATTTTTGCTATCCCTTTTAGCTTCAAAAACTTGCGATCATTGAAATTTCAATTTTGCGACCTTTGAGTTTCCAAACTTTCGAAACCCTTTTAGTTTTAAAACTTCGAAACTTTTAGTTTCAAAACGTTTTATTTTGAGTTTCAATCTTGCATCTTTGAATTTCAATCTTGTGAAACTTTTTAGTTTCAATCTTGAAATTTTTTCGGTTTTTAATCCTGGCGACTTTTAGTTTCAACTTGCCAAACTTTGGGGTTTTTTAATCTTGCTTTTTTTGAGTTTAAAAAACTTGCGATCTTTGAGTTTCAATCTTTTCAAACTTTTATTTTAAAATTTTGGGGGATCTTTGAGGGTTTTAGTCTTGCGATCTTTGAGTTTCAATCTTTCCATCTTTGAGTTTTAAAAATTTCGTCTAAGAGTTTTAAACTTGCCATCTTTTTGGTTCAATCTTGCTTTTTTTGGAGTTTTTTAATCTTTCGATCTTTTAGTTTCAACTTCTTCGTTTTGAGTTTCAAACTTTCAATCTCTAAAATTTTAATCTTGCGATCTTTGAGTTTTAATCTTTCGATATTTGAGTTTTAATCTTGTGATCTTTTGGTTTCAATTTTTGCCCATCTTTGAGTTTCAATCTAGCGATCTTTTTGGGTTTTTTTCCTGCATTCTTTGAGTTTCAAACTTGGATCTTTTAGTTTTTATTTTTTGCCTTTGTGTTTCATTCTTGGGGATCTTTGAGTTTTAATCTTGCGATCTTTGAGTTTTTAATCTTGCGATCTTTTAGTTTCAATCATGCGATCTTTGAAATTTCAATCTTGCCCATCTTAGAGTTTAAAATTTTTGCGATCTTTTATTTAAATCTTGCGAATTTTTGAAGGGTTTTAATCTTGGGCCCTCTTTGAGTTTTTTAAACTGCGAAATTTAGTTTTTTAAAACTTGCTATCTTTTAGTTTTTTTTTGGGATCTTTGAAATTTTCCAAACTTGCCAACTTTGATTTTTAAAAACTTGCGATCTTTGAGTTTCAATTTTTGCAAATTTTTGAGTTTTTAATCATGCGACTTTGAGTTTTAAAAATTGTTTCTTTGGGGTTTCAAACTTGCTATCTTTTTATTTAAATCTTTCGATCCCTTTTAGTTTCAATCTTGCAAACTTTGGGTTTTAAATCTTGCGATCTTTGAGGGTTTTAGTCTTTTTTGATCTTTGATTTCAATCTTGCCATCTTTTTAGTTTCAATTTTTCGATCTATGAGTTTTAAAAAAAACTTGCCATCTTTGTGGTTTTAATTTTTGTTTTCCTTTTAGCTTTTAAAACTTTTCGATCATTTTAGTTTCAATTTTGGGGACCTTTTGAGTTTCAAAACTTGCGATCTTTTTAGTTTTTAAAATTTTCGATCTTTGAGTTTCCAAAACGTTTTTAAACTTTGAGTTTCAATCTTCGATTTTTCTTGCGATCTTTGAGTTTCAATCGTTCGATCTTGGAGTTTTAATCTTGCGATCTTTGAGTTTCAATCTTGCAATCTTTAAGTTTCAATCTTGCAATCTTTGAGATTCAATCTTGCTATCTTTGAGTTTGAATCTTGCGATCTTTGAGTTTCAATCTTGCAATCTTTAAGTTTCAATCTTGCAATCTTTGAGATTCAATCTTGCTATCTTTGAGTTTGAATCTTGCAATCTTTGAGTTTTAATCTTGCCATTTTTGAGTTTCAATTTTGCGATCTTTGAGTTTCAATCTTGCGATCTTTGAGTTTAAATCTTGCGATCTTTGAATTTCAATCTTGTGATCTTTGAGTTTCAATCTTGCAATTTTTGAGTTGCATTCATGCGATCTTTGAGTTTCAAACTTGCTATCTTTGAGTTTCAATCTTGCTATCTTTGAGTTTAAATCTTGCGATCTTTGAGTTTCAATCTTGCAATCTTTGATTTTAAATCTTGCGATCTTTGAGTTTCAATCTTGCAATTTTTGAGTTTCAATCATGCGATCTTTGAGTTTTAAACTTGCTATCTTTGAGTTTCAATCTTGCTATCTTTGAGTTTAAATCTTGCGATCTTTGAGTTTCAATCTTGCAATCTTTGATTTTAAATCTTGCGATCTTTGAGTTTCAGTCTTGCGATCTTTGAGTTTCAATCTTGCCATCTTTGAGTTTCAATTTTGCGATCTATGAGTTTTAAACTTGCCATCTTTGTGGTTCAATCTTGCTATCTTTGAGCTTCAATCTTGCGATCATTCGTTAGCCTAGAATGACAAGGTTCCATCTGGCATAAACCTAGTTTTGAGAAAACAGCTGTTAAAGATTTGGTTTATTACTGCGTAACCATTTTAAATCAAATACCCGCAAACTTTTGGTACTACCTTTCTAACATCAAAACCAAAATGTTTACACTTCTCTAGACAATTTTGGCTACTCAATACCCAAAATATGAAATATTTAAAATATTAGTTGGAACCTTGTCACTGTAAATTTTGGAAAATCTTTGAGTTACAAGGTTCCATCTCTCACATGAAACCATGTCATATTAATATTCACGCTCACTTTAGCCTAGGATGTTTTCATGCTTACCTAAATGTTTCATAATAGACAGTATTAACTTGTTTGTCATACAATTTTTTAATTATTTAATTATTTTTTAAATAAATTCAATGAAAAATATATATATTCCTGTTTAAAATATTGAATTTTCTTAAAAAGGAGTTTTTTAAATGTTAAAATGAAAAAGACACATTATTGTTCATAGAAACATGATTATATTTTACATTACACAGCTAAAATGACACAAAACTTCAAGACAGATATGCCTACAACTTAAGGACTACAGTATAAAATTCTCTATCTTGCAAAGGCATAAACTTAAACATATCTCTTATGTCTTTCACTTTATCTTCCGGAAGTGTTGGTTTGCACTTGAGTGTGTTCGGTTTTATCAGTCTCCATATCGGTACACTGGCGTCAGGCTTTGTTTTGTTCATAGATTTTCTTCTTGGCGTTTCGATGAACCGCAAATTTACATCAACTATCTTGCTGTCCAAGAAAGAAGTAGTATATGAGGCTTCGTGTAATGACTGGCTAAAACTCAACATAGAGACTTGGAAAATGGGATCATTTTAAAGTTCAAGTTTTTTGATGATGATCCAAAGTCAAAGAAATCATTTTCAGTCATTTGCAGGACTCTGATAGGGTGGCTGCGGTTTAGACCTTTCAGTATTCTTATAAGGCCTAAAGGAGAGTAAAACTCTGTGTTCTTTATTCCCTTTTCAATAAGGCTGTGAGCGTTATCAACCTCTTGAATACAAGAGTGACCAGGTACTGAATACTTCATGGTAAGTTTTGTAATATGTGGATGAGCATGAAGGAAATTTTGCACAGCACAAGAAATAAAAGAATTTCGGTTTTGTGGAACACAAGAATCACTCCACAATACAAGCTCTGTAAATTCGTGCTCAATAGCTACTTGCGTTAAGATCTTAAATAAAGCACTCGCCAAGTCATTTCCGCTTCTTCCTGAAATAGCTTCAGTCCATAAAGCACAGTATATTGTTTTACTTTGAGAAAAATGTGCTGTAAGATTGTAGGTATTTAGTTTACGCTTATAAAAAAATGAACTTATTTCAGCTCTTGGACAAGAAATAACATTCTCAAGGTCAAAACAAAGTACAGGCACATCCTTGTTTTCTCTGTCAATCTTACGATTTTCTCGCATTGCTGTTTTTTCAGCGATATGTTTTTCGTAGAGTTCCTTTTGATCAGCGGTGACTATATTTTGTGATGTGGACACCCTATATGCTTCACAAGAGTCACACCTATCCGATTTTCTAGAATGAAAATCTAAATTATACTCTGATACAAAAATGTGTCGATACATACTAGGCTCTACTGGCTTTTTGTTCTCTTCTTCACATTTTTGCTTATACATATTGTACATTTTTGAAACATTAAGGTTTTGGTCTAAATATTGCCGATTTGTTGTAGCGCGGCAATAATGCGATTCTACTTTAGGAAACGAATTGATGTGCTCTCTCACATAGTGTTTTACGTCTTCATCTAGAGAACGACTGCTTTTCGGATTAGAACCTCTTCCATCTGATTTAGGTGCATTTGTTAGGGGATCTTTATTTTTATGCACATTATAAATAGGTTTTTGAGAGATATGCAGGGTTCCTAAGTAGAATTTTTTACAAACTTGTATTTTATCTGCCCCAACAAGAAAATAATACTTAAAAGAAAACTTTTTGTAGGATTGGTGGTTAGGATCTTTTGATTTAGAAGTCAAGTTTCTGATTGTTGTTCTTAAAAGAAAATGGTACTTTTCATTTTGGGTCATTTTATAATAAGAGTTGAATTGAGCTTCTCTTTCAATATGACTAACGTTTTTACTACATTTAAACAGACAGTGATTAGCACAGTCCTTTAGGTTTCTAATTTGTTTAGCTGGAACTTCAACTCTCCTTCGACTTACATAGCTAACACCAGCTTGATGACATTTTGTTCTTAGGTTACTTTTCCAAGAAGATACATCACGGGATTTCCTCCTAACTATGTTTTTTTTGTTTGGCTCTCCGATATTAGGGTTTCTATTTTCATCTTGGTTTTCATTAAGAAATGGGTTTGTTTCATCAATGATTTCAAAATTGATTAACTGAGGACTCACCTGTGATTCAAATGAAATTGTAAGAGGTACCTCAATATTTTCTACATTTTTGTCCTCATCTGATTTTAAAATATTGGTTCGCTCACCGCATACATTCACCTTACAGGACTCTGAAGTTGATTGGACCTTTTCTGTTGATAGGCCTACATTTTCTGGCTTGCTGGTTTTATTCTTTCTCCGCCTAAAAAGTAAAAAAAGAACAATTATTAAACTGAAGTTACTTATTTGATTAATTTTTACAAACTGAAAATAGGTCATATCGGTTATTTAACTGCCTTTACTACATATAGTGTTGCGTTTTAAATATATTTTAGACTTTAATTCTGCCTAACTTTATATTTATAGCAACATGTAGGCCTATTTTGTAATTTAGGCTTATAACTGAATTTCCTAAAGGTGGAACTAATTTAGTGTAATTTAATCATAAGGTAGGCCTACCTTGAATTGTTGTTTACAAAACTCATTACAACTAGGGTTATGACATAGGAAATTTGGTGTACCACCAAATCTTGTACACAAAATTAAGTTGGGCTTATAAATTCAATTCTATAATTTGAATAAAAATGCTTAATTGTAACTGATAAACTTACCAGACGAAAAATTTGTTATAACTATTATATCATTGTATTGTCATGTCATAAATAAATCATTAATAAATAAGTGTGTGGTATATAATTTTACAGTAGCTAACTGTAAAATGAATATAATATATAAAACACACTCCAAAATGAATAAAAATATTAAAGCAGATAATATAAAAACATTTTAAGGGCTAGGCTTGATATGTAAATGAAAATAACCTATAAAAATCACGTAATACAACTCTTACCTTTTAGTAAAGTTTTCATAATTATCTGAATCTTCTGAACTACTATAAGGTATATATGAATCCTCAGAATCTTCTAATTGATCATCCTTGTCTAACATATCGTTTACCATAGATCTTAAATATTCTAAACTACTCATTTCACCGAATTAACATGGAGAATTCACCTAGAATGCTAAAGGCTTGCAAAACAATGAGAATGGAATGAAGAATATGTTATCAGGTGTTTGGCGCCAGAAGAAACAGCTGATTAGAAATTAGTCAGATGGAACCTTGTCACATCAAACTATATTCCATAGAGATACTTTTAGAGTGACAAAGTTCTATTTGTCAGAGTTTAGCGTGACAAGGTTCCCACTAACGGACATGGAACCTTGTCACACTAATTTTGCATTTTTAAGCTCTCAGATGGAACCTTGGCATTTTTTTAATTCGTTAATGGAGCAAGATAAATTAATATACGTAAGCGCATTTGGAAGATGAATTAAAATGGAACCTTGTCATGCTGACAACTAAATTTTTCCAATTTTGTCAGATGGAACCTTGTCATTCTAGGCTAACGCATTGAGTTTCAATTTTGCGACCTTTGAGTTTCAATCTTGCGATCTTTGAGTTTAAATCTTGCGATCTTTGAGTTTCAATCGTTTGATCTTTGAGTTTCAATCTTGCGATCTTTGAATTTCAATCTTGTGATCTTTGAGTTTCAATCTTGCAATTTTTGAGTTTCAATCATGCGATCTTTGAGTTTCAAACTTGCTATCTTTGAGTTTCAATCTTGCTATCTTTGAGTTTAAATCTTGCGATCTTTGAGTTTCAATCTTGCAATCTTTGATTTTAAATCTTGCGATCTTTGAGTTTCAGTCTTGCGATCTTTGAGTTTCAATCTTGCCATCTTTGAGTTTCAATTTTGCGATCTATGAGTTTTAAACTTGCCATCTTTGTGGTTCAATCTTGCTATCTTTGAGTTTCAATCTTGCGATCTTTGAGTTTCAATCTTGCGATCTTTGAGTTTCAATCTTGCAATCTCTAAATTTCAATCTTGCGATCTTTGAGTTTTAATCTTGCGATATTTGAGTTTTAATCTTGTGATCTTTTGGTTTCAATCTTGCGATCTTTGAGTTTCAATCTTGCGATCTTTGAGTTTTAATCCTGCATTCTTTGAGTTTCAATCTTGCGATCTTTTAGTTTCATTCTTGCGATCTTTGTGTTTCATTCTTGCGATCTTTGAGTTTTAATCTTGCGATCTTTGAGTTTGAATCTTGCGATCTTTGAGTTTCAATCATGCGATCTTTGAGTTTCAATCTTGCGATCTTAGAGTTTAATTCTTGCGATCTTTGAGTTTTAATCTTGCGATCTTTGAGTTTCAATCTTGCCATCTTTGAGTTTTAATCTTGCGAATTGAGTTTAAATCTTGCTATCTTTGAGTTTTATTTTTGCGATCTTTGAGTTTCAATCTTGCAATCTTTGATTTTAAATCTTGCGATCTTTGAGTTTCAATCTTGCAATTTTTGAGTTTCAATCATGCGATCTTTGAGTTTTAAACTTGCTATCTTTGAGTTTCAATCTTGCTATCTTTGAGTTTAAATCTTGCGATCTTTGAGTTTCAATCTTGCAATCTTTGATTTTAAATCTTGCGATCTTTGAGTTTCAGTCTTGCGATCTTTGAGTTTCAATCTTGCCATCTTTGAGTTTCAATTTTGCGATCTATGAGTTTTAAACTTGCCATCTTTGTGGTTCAATCTTGCTATCTTTGAGCTTCAATCTTGCGATCATTGAGTTTCAATTTTGCGACCTTTGAGTTTCAATCTTGCGATCTTTGAGTTTAAATCTTGCGATCTTTGAGTTTCAATCGTTTGATCTTTGAGTTTCAATCTTGCGATCTTTGAATTTCAATCTTGTGATCTTTGAGTTTCAATCTTGCAATTTTTGAGTTTCAATCATGCGATCTTTGAGTTTCAAACTTGCTATCTTTGAGTTTCAATCTTGCTATCTTTGAGTTTAAATCTTGCGATCTTTGAGTTTCAATCTTGCAATCTTTGATTTTAAATCTTGCGATCTTTGAGTTTCAGTCTTGCGATCTTTGAGTTTCAATCTTGCCATCTTTGAGTTTCAATTTTGCGATCTATGAGTTTTAAACTTGCCATCTTTGTGGTTCAATCTTGCTATCTTTGAGTTTCAATCTTGCGATCTTTGAGTTTCAATCTTGCGATCTTTGAGTTTCAATCTTGCAATCTCTAAATTTCAATCTTGCGATCTTTGAGTTTTAATCTTGCGATATTTGAGTTTTAATCTTGTGATCTTTTGGTTTCAATCTTGCGATCTTTGAGTTTCAATCTTGCGATCTTTGAGTTTTAATCCTGCATTCTTTGAGTTTCAATCTTGCGATCTTTTAGTTTCATTCTTGCGATCTTTGTGTTTCATTCTTGCGATCTTTGAGTTTTAATCTTGCGATCTTTGAGTTTGAATCTTGCGATCTTTGAGTTTCAATCATGCGATCTTTGAGTTTCAATCTTGCGATCTTAGAGTTTAATTCTTGCGATCTTTGAGTTTAAATCTTGCGATCTTTGAGTTTCAATCTTGCCATCTTTGAGTTTTAATCTTGCGAATTGAGTTTAAATCTTGCTATCTTTGAGTTTTATTCTTGCGATCTTTGAGTTTCAATCTTGCGATCTTTGAATTTCAATCTTGCCATCTATGAGTTTAAATCTTATGATCTTTGAGTTTCAATCATGCGATCTTTAAGTTTCAATCTTGCGATCTTTTAGTTTCAAACTTGCTATCTTTGAATTTCAATCTTGCGATCTTCGAGTTTCAATCTTGCGATCTTTGAGTTTCAATCTTGCGATCTATGAGTTTCAATCTTGTGATCTTTGAGTTTCAATCTTGCGATCTTTGAGTTTCAATCTCGCGATCTTTGAGTTTCAATCTTGCGATCTTTGAGTTTCAATCTTGCTATCTTTAAGTTTCAATCTTGCGATCTTTGAGTTTCAATCTTGCGATCTTTGAGTTTCAATCTTGCGATCTTTGAGTTTCAATCTTGCGATCTTTGAGTTTTAAACTTGCGATCTTTGAGTTTCAATCTTGCGATCTTTGAGTTTCAATCTTGCGATCCTTGAGTTTCAATCGTTCGATCTTTGAGTTTTAATATTGCAATCTTTAAGTTTCAATCGTTCGATCTTTGAGTTTTAATCTTGCGATCTTTGAGTTTCAATCTTGCAATCTTTAAGTTTCAATCTTGCAATCTTTGAGATTCAATCTTGCTATCCTTGAGTTTGAATCTTGCAATCTTTGAGTTTCAATCTTGCGATCTTTGAGTTTCAATTTTGCGATCTTTGAGTTTCAATCTTGCGATCTTTGAGTTTCAATCTTGCGATCTTTCAGTTTCAATCGTTCGATCTTTGAGTTTCAATCTTGCGATCTTTGAATTTCAATCTTGTGATCTTTGAGTTTCAATCTTGCGATTTTTGAGTTTCAATCATGCGATCTTTGAGTTTCAAACATGCTATCTTTGAGTTTTAATCTTGCAATCTTTAAGTTTAAATCTTGCGATCTTTGAGTTTCAATCTTGCAATCTTTGATTTTAAATCTTGCGATCTTTGAGTTTCAGTCTTGCGATCTTTGAGTTTCAATCTTGCAATCTCTAAATTTCAATCTTGCGATCTTTGAGTTTTAAACTTGCGATCTTTGTGGTTCAATCTTGCTATCTTTGAGTTTCAATCTTGCGATCTTTGAGTTTTAATCTTGCGATCTTTGAGTTTCAATCTTGCCATCTTTGAGTTTTAATCTTGCGTATTGAGTTTAAATCTTGCTATCTTTGAGTTTTATTCTTGCGATCTTTGAGTTTCAATCTTGCGATCTTTGAATTTCAATCTTGCCATCTATGAGTTTTGATCTTGCGATCTTTGAGATTTAATCTTGCGATCTTTTAGTTTCAAACTTGCTATCTTTGAATTTCAATCTTGCGATCTTCGAGTTTCAATCTTGCGATCTTTGAGTTTCAATCTTGCGATCTTTGAGTTTCAATTTTGTGATCTTTGAGTTTCAATCTTGCGATCTTTGAGTTTCAATCTTGCGATCTTTGAGTTTCAATCTTGCGATCTTTGAATTTCAATCTTGCTATCTTTAAGTTTCAATCTTGCGATCTTTGAGTTTCAATCTTGCGATCTTTAAATTTCAATCTTGCGATCTTTGAGTTTCAATCTTGCGATCTTTGAGTTTCAATCTTGCGATAGTAGACAAAAGGGGACAGAGCGTGACCCACTTTTCTGGCCTCTGATTGGTCGAGAGCGGTCACGTGACTTTTCCAAGATGGCGGCGCAGTGGTACCAACCTCCCCCCTCCCTCCCAAAAATTTCCCTCAAATTCCTAAATTTCCCTCCAAATTCCCACATCATACTATATAAAATTCGCTGTTAACCTAACTTTTTCCGTGTTATACTATATAAAATTCAATGTTTACCTTGTTATACTATATAAAATACACTAACTTTTTTCGTGTTATACTATATAAAATTCACTGTTAACCTTGTTATACTATATAACATTCAGTCTTAACCTAACTTTTTCCATGTTATACTATATAAAATTCACTGTTAACCTTGTTATACTATATAAAATACACTCCTATCCTTTTCCCCGTTATACTATATAAAATGTAAAAAGATGACGGTCTTTACACTATATAAAATGCTTTTGGGTATTCCTCTGTGGCTACCTTCGTACACGTCGTCTGCTGGTCGAGCGCGCATGCGCGAGGACTTGTGCTCGGTGGACAAGCGCGTTACGTCACCACTCATACAGCGGCTGCGAAACTCGGGTATACGACTCCAGGCGCCAGGCTGGTTTTCCTGGCGCGACACTCAAGGTTACCCTTGACGGGCATGCGCCAATGTGTGCCGCGCTCTACTCCCTCCCTACCTACCACAAATAATCTTTCTCACACGTACTGTTAGCCTACCTATTTAAATAAATTTTGAATTTAATTGTTCTGAATGTTTAATAAATACACTGTTAACGTGCGCTCTTACCATTACACCTTTTAATTAAATATATGTTTAAAAAACGAAGACGCTACCCGCAATACACCTTTTAATTAATTATATGTTTAAAAATGAAGGCGCTACCTGCAATACACGTTTTTAATTAATTATTTATACAAAAATGAAGGGGCAATTCTTTTTATTTTATCTGTTTATAATTTGTAATACACTGTTAGCCTACCTATTTAATAAATTTTTTAATTTTTCTCAACTTTTTAATAAATACACTGTTAACCTAGCTTTCTTATATAACATGCGCTCTTACCTAGGAGCCCTCATGCCTACCCATCTTCGGACTATCCAACCCAAATTATTTTAACTGTACTTACAAAGTCTACTACTGGCCGGGCTTTATCAAATCCGCTTCCGTTATTGGTCACAAGCTTCACATCTTAGTATAATATGTTTTCTTTCATTAACTATCATCATGTACTATAACAATTTCTTATTTTCATCCACGTTTGCGTGTGTGTACATGTTACCTAGGTTACATTACTTACTTTCAGTCACTTTTATTATAAATTCTGTAGACTCCCCCTTACCTCACTTCCTATCCACGTTCCTATCCAGAACTCATCACTCCCCCTACATAACGAAACTAGCACACCTAGCCTCACTTCCTTTCCTCAAAAATTCCTTCCTTTGTACTATAGCGACACTCAAGGACTAATTCACTACAATTTCACAAACCGTATCTCACTTACTGCCTCTGCTCGGTGCACTGGCAGTCCAATAGTTCTCGCGCACTTTTCTTATCGAAACCACTTCCATTACCACAAGCATTGCTTTACATCTCGTGTCTTTTATTAGCACAATAACAAGAGATGAATAATATCTTACACTTATTTAACATTGTATATGGTTCCTTCTGAACATTTATTAAAACAGTACTACACTGGATGACATAACTGAAACTCACCAATAACTCAAACATAAACTTTGAAAAACACTAATATATACACTTCAACAAACAAACAAAATTAATAACAACTAAAATTGCAAACAATATAATGCTCGGACGTCTTTCCAGAACCATTAACCTCTGACTGATCCCCACTCCCTTCCCCCACCACACCTCTCTTTCCTCGTCCTGTTCACTTACCAATCAGTTTTTCCACTACATCGGAACTTTGTTAAACTTTTCTAAAAAAATCTTTAAAAAACTATCAAAAATTACTTAAATCAAATTAATTTGTCTAAAATATTTACCACAACAACACTTTTAAAATGTAATATTGGACAGTTTCATTGTATATATGAAGATTTGTACATAACTCATCCGTTTGGTTAAATACTACTTTGTGTACATTTAAAAATGTAAAAAAACTCGGTCTTTTAACAGTTTCAATGTACATGCAAAGTCTACAAGTAATACTTTGAGCACTACCACACTGTTACAGGATGTGGCTCGCCAAACACCTGTGTCACAAAGGCGAAACATCAGCTTGCTTTAATATAAAGATTATATACTTCCAACTACATAAAAATGTAAATTAAAAAGCATTCATTTTGTTGGAATCAAGCTTTGACCACTATCATACACTACTTCTGTACCATAACTCTTGGTGTGAGATGATTAAGTCCGGGTGCTATAATCCGTTACGTGCGTGGTCACCCATATGGTGACTGTGCCCTGACCTACTGTAATGGTACGGACTTGTGTGAATGAAGGTGCTACAGACTGACCATGAGAAGTGGAATATAGCTGTTAGACTTTATGATATGAGTTAGATGGTGGTTACATGAGGAGTGTGATTGCGATCAACTCAGATTGAATGCCTCCGCAAGGGTTATGGGACAGTGGGTCCTAGATGACTTCCTACGAATGTATGTTACTCGTTAAAGCTTTACAATTGGTAGGGAGGCAGTGAACTTTATTTATATTATTTTTATGGTCGACTGCCACCGTATGGAGCGAGGATGGGGCTCCATACACCAAAAAAAACCAAATAAATTGTTAAACTTTACCTAAACCCTTCCATTCTTCCATTATGAGTGTAAGAGAGCAGATAGCAAGAGAGCTACATGCTCCAGTTAGAAAAAGATTCCCTACTAGACCTGTAGAAGTTAAGGGAATACAAGACTTGTTCCAAGCGGACTTGGTTGAAATGATACCCTATTCTAAACAAAACCGAGGTTACAAGTACATCTTAACAATAATAAATTGTTTTAGCAAATACGCCTTTGCTGTTCCATTAAAAGACAAGACTGGACCAGAAATCGTTAAAGCCATTACACCCATATTAAAGTCGAATAAAATGAAACACTTACAAACTGATGCGGGTAAAGAATTTTACAACGCAGGATTTACAAAGTTGATGAATAGCTATGGTATAAACCATTACTCGAGCTACAGTGACAAGAAGGCATCCATCGTAGAGCGGTTCAACCGCAGTCTCAAAGCATTGATGTGGCGAAAGTTCACAGAGCAAGGTAAGTATCAGTGGGTCAAGATGCTACCTTCCCTATTGGAAGAGTACAACACAAGAAAACACAAAACTATTGGCATGGCTCCAAGTCATGTGAACAAAAGAAATGAAAACATAGTCAGAAAAAACATTAATAAAAACAGACAAAAATACAAGAAATTGGATAAAAAGGTCCGTTTTAAAGTAGGTGACAAGGTGAGGATAAGTAAGTATAAAAAAGTCTTTGACAAAGGATACCTACCCAACTGGACTAACGAGATATTTACTGTGTACAAAGTCCAAACTACTATTCCTACAACTTACCTCCTAAAGGACCATACCGGTGACGTTATTAAAGGAAGTTTCTACGAAAAAGAGCTACAGAAATCCAAAACAGACGATGTATACTTGGTAGAAAAAGTAATAAGGAAAAAAGGAGACAAAGTACTTGTAAAGTGGTTAGGGTACGACGGTAAACACAATACATGGGTGAACAAGAAAGACTTGGTATAAATAAAGACTTCCCTTACACTTTCATTCATAACTCAACAATGCGTGTTTTTGAACAGACGACTAAACTTCCAGTTGAAAACTTTGACATGTACACTATACGCACAGGTAGTGGCATTAAACATGGTCCATTATTTCCCTCCACTATAAGGTGCATAGTGGCTGGACCTAGTAATTGTGGCAAAACAAACGTTGTGTTCAACATGTTGTTCGATCCAAACGGATTAAGGTTTGAAAATGTTTACATTTTCTCAAAGTCTCTACACCAACCCAAGTATCAATTTTTAAAAAGTGTTTTACCCAAGGAAATTGGTTACTTTGTATTTGATGAAAACACTAAAGTCTTACCGCCTAAAGAAGCTAAAAACAATTCTATTATGATTTTTGACGACATTGCGTGTGAGAAACACGATAATATACGCAACTACTTTACCATGGGTCGACATAATAACATTGATTCCTTTTATATAGGACAAACCTACAGTAGGATACCTAAACAGTTGGTGAGAGATAATACAAACTTGATTATTTTATTCAAACAGGACGAAACAAATCTCAAACATGTGTACAATGACCATGTAAATACGGACATGACTTTTGAAAAGTTTAAAGAAATGTGCGCTTTAGCTTGGAAAGATAATTACAGTTTTATTTGTATTAGTAAGGATTGTGACTTAGATAAAGGGAGATACAGAATTGGTTTTGACAAGTTTTTAGTCTCGTAATATAAATACGGTCAACTTTAATTTACAACATCAGTTAGTGACAGGTTACAAAATGGTGCGCTTCTACTATTATAACGACATTGCCCAGTTTAAGAAACCAGAGTGTAAGGTAAAGACACGCATAAGTTCAAATTTATGCACAAAGTATTACGCGGATAAAAAAAGGTTTTGTGGAAATTATTGTAGTAGAAAGTTGAGTAAATTTAACAACAGATGTTGGAGACACAAACATACAATTTTACAAACACCCGCGGTTGTACTATTAATGATATCCTCGAGTGAAAGAATGTACAATCGTGACTTGTGGATACGGTTTTTAACAAAAAGTGAAGAGCAAGGAGTACACTTTCAACTAGTTATCTACCATGAGAACATGTTAAACTGTACGGTTCGACAACCTCAAAATATGATTTCAAGATTTAGACCGTTCCCCGATATATTTAACTATGTCGCTCTACCACTGGCTGACCGTCATGGAAGCTTAAATTTTGCACATGTGTACATGCAGCTGTTAGATTACTCATGCAAACTCCCACATGCTAGCAGATGTGTGCACGTGACGGAGAGAACAATTCCCATCCGCTCCCCCACGAGGATTTACGAACAGTTAATAAAGTCCAATTGCTATTTGAATGTGAGCTATAATGTTTCTTTTGCCGCACAGCCGTCTGGCCTACCAGATAGTACAAGGAAAAAACCATTTGCTGGTGCAAACAACCTAGCCCAAGGACTGTATACTGTAGAGTTTCTAAATCATGCATTACCTACGCTCGCTAAACATTGTAATAAATTCGGTATTAGCTTGAATAACAAAGAGTATACAATTACAAATCATGAACTCTACGAACAGTGGCGTAACTTTACTGGTGCTAATCTGACAGAGTTCTGGTTATTGAACTCTTATCTTATAGACCTGCATGGTGTTGACAGTAAGCCTGTACAGAGATTAAAATCATTTATGGATAAAACTATTGAAAACGACGAGTATACTGTAGCTGAAGTTCCACAATGGCGACACGGTTGGAAGCGAACTTATATATTCAAGGACTTAAACAGAAGAGAAGTCATTAAGTGGTTTGACACTCGAGTGAGACGATATTACAAGGGTCTGGACTTTGATGGTAAAGGTGTTTCCTTAAAACAGATAATTCGTTATTTGAGAAGAAATAAAAAACGAGCGTTATTCCTTAGACAAGTTGAACTACCGTAATGGTAAAGAAAAAGGTTCATTTTAATGACACAGTAACTGTGTTTTATATTCCCAAGGACAGAGGATAGAGAACGTCAAGGATTCGTGATGTTGAAAGAATTATACGTCCGGTGCTTTTAGCTTACATTAATGGACGTGGTTACCCACGTCCTGGAGTTTGATATCCTTTATTATACAAAAGAACAAACTTTGAAAATTTTTATTCATTTATAAACATGCAACGAAACAGTAAACATCAATCTCTTACGAGAAGAATTGTACAGTTGCAAGATGCTGTTCGCCGCAAGTATCGCGCTTTCAAGTTGGGTAACATGTATACCGAGCAAACATTAGAAAAACAGTACAAACCAATTTTGACTGAACTTAGAAACAGAACGGATATAAAAAATGAACCAAAGGAGGAGCCTATGGACCTCAGTGTGGACGAGCAGGATAATTTTAAGCCAGACTACATGTCTACACCTAAAGGACCGTCATTTATTCAAGATACACAAGTGTTTGAAACATCGTCTCCCCCTCCACCCTCAGTTAGTCAATTGATTCAAAGCCCCGCAAAGTTTCACGAGGCGTCACAGTACGTTTTAGAGACATTTAACGCACCCATTACACAAAAATACATGTTAAAACTTTTAAAAGACGAAGTCGGTGTTAAGAATAAAATGGACAACATATACGGACCACATATAGACGGTGATAAATTAATGGTGGGTAATCAATTGCTTACATTCGACAACGAAGGAAACATTCACTTGAACAATGTACAGTACAGAGGAACCGAAGGTCTTTACGAATTATTATTTAAAAGGCAACCCGATGAAAATGTATACACACAAGATGATTTGGACGCTTATAAAGATGTTCTGATAAAAACGAATGCGCATAAAAAAGGTTATTTACCTCATAATCACATTAACCGACCAACAAATTCCATAAAATATAAAAACATAATTTCCGTATTATTCCCCAAACAAATGTACGGTAAAGGGCTAAAAGACTTTGGATCACGTGACATTTCCTATTGGGACAATCCGAACGAATTATGTGATAGATTGAAACTTATTGTAGCTTCGACAGAGGCCGGAAATGCTAACCATAGGAACGAAATTCAAAACATAATCGAAGAATTAAAAGAAGCTAAAATTATATCAGGAGCTGGCAATAGCCGTTACAAATCATTAGTCGGTCGAGATTCGACTAGTAAACATGGATACTTTACCAATTGAGGTTAAAATGCAGATTTTACTTAACCTACCAATTGAACAAGTTAGTTTCATTACAGACTCGTATTTTTGGTTTCTTTACGAGAAATTACACTCACACAGTAATAAAAAGTTTAAACAGTTTTCTTGTTTGGCAAACTATACAATTAACCGTACTCTTGGACAATGTGACTATGTGACGTCACTGTATGGTAAAGCCTTATACCTCGGTCATATTGACGAGACCTTCCAAACAGTACATTTCAAAGTAGAAAGTGACGAACCTCGTTGGTTTCATATTTTTTTAAAAAAGGAGGGTAAACACAGTTATTGTTTAAAATTCTATCACGTTTTCCAAAGTGATTCTGAAAATGACATCGGAAAGAAAGTCGATTTACAGTTGGCAATATCTAAGACAAACACAACGACAGAGATATATTCCAGATTAAAAAGACAAGTACCACCACTATACAAAACAGAACTACATACACCGCTATCTTTGGACCCCTTTTGGACAGAACTACATACACTGTTATCTTCGGACCCCTTTTGGCATAACGAATACATACAAAACCATACAGAACTATATGCATTTATAAGTTTGAACCCCGAAATAGTAGAATCTGACCATATTTCGTCTTTTATTAAACAAAACGAAAGAATCATTGGTATCATAGTCCCGCAAACATCATGTATGTGTGATTGGCGATTCGAAGATGAATGGGGGTTCGACAATTACTTTGACGATTGTCATTATAGGGAAGTTTATTTAAATGGAAGAAACAAATATAGAGATACCTTACATCATTGGGACGAAAATAGACATGATCGGTACTACTCTTTTCCTATAAATTTAGATTTGTGCTTAAGAAAGTATTTTAGTTATTTTTATACGTATATATAAACAGACACAGTTTGATTTCATCATTTAGATTATGTCTGTAGACAAGTTTGGACGTGTCTTGCCCTCTGAGGGTAATGTCATTGGCAAAGGACCACCGGGCGAAGGTTTTAAACTAACACCCGAAGGAAACTATGATATTGAAAATAAACGAATGGTTAACGTCGGTGTACCCGTAGCAGACAACGATGTTGTTACGAGAACATACTTTGAGGCTAACACAATGCCAAACTTACAAAACAGCTATTCTGCACGTAACAAAAGAATAGAAAATTTAGCATCGCCAAAGGAGCTCGGAGATGCCGTGAATTTAAAAACTATAGGTGAACAGTGTGTACTGTACCAACACAAAACAGTCAACGTAGGAGATAGGCTTATAACAAGGGTAAAGGACCCTACAGGTCCGAATCATGCGGCGACCAAACGTTACGTAGATGCTGCCGTTCCTTCTAAAACTAGTAGTTATTGGAGTTTTGAAAAGCGACGTTTAGTTTCTGTAGCTGACCCACATGATAATCAAGATGTTGTAACCAAGTCATATCTAGTGGCAAACTGTCCAAAGAAACGCAAGGACGACTGGGACTTTGATAATATGGGAATTAAATCTGTTAGAGATGCGAAAGAAATGGACGAGGCCGTAAACTTAAAAGTGTTAACAGAAACAAAATCGCATATTTTGGAAATATTAGGTCAACAAACAAAAACGATAGGTACATTGCTGACATCACTTACAGAGGGACTGAATGATGTTAAAGAGACGGTTAGTGCGTTGGAAGGGAAAATTTATGAAAACAGCGTTAAATCTGATAAACAACTTAGAAAATTCGGTCAGTTACTCTTTTCCCATATTCATGGTGGCACACATTTGAGGAGTGCAGAACCATTGACCGCCGATAACTTCATAAACTGGGAAGAAATATTCGGTACACAAGCTGTTTCTCTACGTCCATACAATGAGGGGTAATATAATGTGGAATAGGGTTAAAGTTTCTCCATTCTTTAACTAACCTTCGTAAGAGACACATATAATGAAGAAGAAGACTTCACGCTGCGGAAGAGGACTTGTATCTAGCACTCTCGAAGGAATTGGACATTTAGCTGGAACAGCCATAAATAAGGGTATAGATCTACTACCTTGGGAAGCTCACCTCCCAGGTTACAGGTACTGTGGCCCTGGGACCAAATTAAAGAAGAGATTAGCCAGAGGTGACAAGGGAATAAACGGTCTGGACGAAGCCTGCAAGGCTCACGACATAGCCTACTCCCAGTATTCAGACACAGCGCGGAGAGCGCAAGCGGACAAAGACTTGGCCGAGCGAGCTTGGAAAAGGTTTAAGGCTACAGATTCGTCTGTAGGTGAGAAAGCTGCAGCTTGGGCAGTTACAACAGCCATGAAGGCGAAAGCAAAGTTGGGTGGTTCTCATAAGAGAAAGAAGGGTGAGGGCTTGTATCTAAGACCCTGGGTAGGTCGAGGTGTTAAGAATGCACCTAAAAACAAGAAGAAATGCACTTGTAAGAAGAAAAAAAAAACTTCAAAATAGTCTACGTTCCTGAACACGCCCTCACAAATCACGAACTCGTTAATTACGCTAAAAAATTAAACATTCCACACTTTCGAGGTGTTTACATGAGGGACACACTTCCGAATAAACCTAGATTGAACGAAAGCGCAATTATTAATTTGGACAGTATACAGGGGGAAGGTACACATTGGGTTTGTTATAAAAAGCGTGGTAATAATGTGTTGTACTATGACAGTTTTGGTAACTTGCGTCCTCCTATGGAATTGATCAAGTATTGGGGTCCCAGTGTTAATATAAAGTATAATAACGAAAGACAACAGAGTTTTGACTCAGTACTTTGCGGGCACTTGTGTTTAGAGTTCCTCGTTGAAAATGTTTTGCCTTAGTGGACAGAGTTCAACGCTAAGTTGTGACATATTTCCTTCGATCGATTTATCGACAGGTGAATGGGAGATTGGTTTGATCGATCTCACAACGTACAACTCAATACCGAACGTAGAAGAAAATGTAAACAACACGTTCCACTACGGGGACACTGTAATGAAAATTCCGACTGGCTCCTACGAGATTAGCGATTTAGAGAATTACATTAACAATAACATAAAAACTGGTGTAAAATTCAGTTTAAAACCGAACAACAGTACTTTGAAAGTAGAAATTACTTGTAGCGAGCCCATTCACTTTGAAACAGAAAACAGCCTAGCTACCTTGCTCGGTTTTAATAAAGTTGTATACGAAGCCAATAAAACTCACATGTCCGAGAATGAAGTTAACATTAACTCAGTAAATGTCGTTCGAGTCACATGTAACGTGGCAAGAGGCTCGTACCAGAACGGACAGGAAAGTCATATAATACACGAGTTTTATCCGTCAGTCCCACCTGGCTACAAAATAATTGAAACGCCTCACAACGTGATTTATTTACCTGTGAGTGTGCAAGTTTTGAATTACATTACTTGTGAGCTGAGAGATCAACAAGGACAGTTGATAAACTTTAGAAACGAAACAATTTCATTACGCTTACACCTAAAGCGAAGCAATGGGATTAGTATTTAGGGAAACAACTTTGCCGAAACAGGTCATTAGACCCAAAACACTCAAGGTGTTAACATCGAGCAATACAAAGTTTTTAAGATCCTTAGGATTTAAAATAAAATTACAAAATGTTGGAAATTGAGGGAGAAGTCGAATACAGCGATGTTATTACAAGTTGTGAGTATCACACACACAAACCGTACGCCTCTTCAACTTTCAAAAACAATGATGAAATACGTATCGCCGTCAGTCAACAGGACATTATTACTGCCCCGTTTGAAAGTTCACTGCATATTTCTGGTAAAATTACAGCCAAAAAGGTTGGCGGTGTAGTCGCAGACGTATCTCTGATTAACAACGCTATGGCGTACTTGTTTGAAGATATTAGATACGAAATTTCTGGTATAGTAGTGGACCGGACTAAAAACTTGGGTGTTGTATCAACTATTAAAAGTTTACTCTCACTGAGGCAGAATGAAACAAATGCATTGGAAAATGCTTGTTGGTTCGGTCCAGAGTCATCAAAAAAAACAACCGAGTTTACTTTTACCGTTCCATTAAAATTACTCTTTGGTTTCATGGAAGATTACAGGAAAATTATTGTAAATATAAAACAAGAATTGATTCTGCTGCGGTCAGCCAACAACACGGATGTGATGTTATCAGAGGATGCGCTATCACACACTCTGGAAATAACCGACTTGTACTGGCGTGTCCCACACTTGACTGTTTCCGATAGTTACAAAGAAAAACTTTTAAGACTCGTTAATAAAGACACACCGATTCATCTTCCCTTTAGGTCGTGGGAGTGTCACGAGTATCCTACGCTCCCGCAAACAAAGAGACACAACTGGACCGTCAAAACGTCATCTCAGATAGAAAAACCCCGCTATGTGGTACTAGCGTTTCAAACTGATAGGAAAAATAACATAAAAATGAACATGTCGGGTTTTGACCATTGTGATTTAATGGATATCAAGTTATACCTCAACTCACAGTACTATCCTTACGACAATATCCGAGGTGATTGGAGTTTATTCTATGAAATGTACGCCAAATTTCAGTCTTCCTACTACGGTGTTTCCAATTCACCCATCATGGACTTGGATACTTTTAAATCGAAATGTCCGATCTTTGTAATTGACTGCTCCAAGCAGAATGATTCAATCAAGTCTGGACCTATCGATGTACGTGTCGAATTTGAATTTAAAAATAACGTACCGGACAAGACTACAGCTTACTGTTTAATAATTCACGATGCACATTTAATGTACAATCTTTTAACAAGTACAGTAAGAAAGCTTATGTAATGAAAGGGGGAGGGGGAATAATATTTAATAATCAAACTAAATTAATTTGAGTGTCACGAGTATCCTACGCTCCCGCAAACAAAGAGACACAACTGGACCGTCAAAACGTCATCTCAGATAGAAAAACCCCGCTATGTGGTACTAGCGTTTCAAACTGATAGGAAAAATAACATAAAAATGAACATGTCGGGTTTTGACCATTGTGATTTAATGGATATCAAGTTATACCTCAACTCACAGTACTATCCTTACGACAATATCCGAGGTGATTGGAGTTTATTCTATGAAATGTACGCCAAATTTCAGTCTTCCTACTACGGTGTTTCCAATTCACCCATCATGGACTTGGATACTTTTAAATCGAAATGTCCGATCTTTGTAATTGACTGCTCCAAGCAGAATGATTCAATCAAGTCTGGACCTATCGATGTACGTGTCGAATTTGAATTTAAAAATAACGTACCGGACAAGACTACAGCTTACTGTTTAATAATTCACGATGCACATTTAATGTACAATCTTTTAACAAGTACAGTAAGAAAGCTTATGTAATGAAAGGGGGAGGGGGAATAATATTTAATAATCAAACTAAATTAATTTATTCAGTTGAGAGGATGGAGCCGTCTGGTGAGTATCTCACGCTGCCTAAGCTCTTGGAGCCCATCGACATGTTAAACGGTATATTTCTAAAACGGGTTTTCTTTCTAAATGAAAACTTTTCCAAATCAGTTACCGTTGGAATTTTTAAAAACCGAGACTACGGTCTCGGAGTAATGTTCAAGGGAAGACACGACTACGTTTACTGGTCGTTTGATGTATTTAATCAGTTTTGTGTAAATTTTAATAACATTTCCAAAGCCCTCAAAGATAATAAAAAGATTTATTTGGAAATTAACGAAATGGAAGTTGTTAAAGTTTTATCGATCTTTGGGGCACCGCATGTTTTCCTGGGAAGTACTTTAACACTTAATCCGAGCGAGCAAGCTCAGTTTACTCCCAACCTCCCGGGTAGCACTTTGTCACTTAACTCGGGCGAGTGGGCGCAGTTTCTATCCAACCTTCCGCTAATACAGTTGGAGTTGAGAGAGTTGTTTTACGAGGAAGACCTTATAAAACAATATCTCTGTGGGGGATTCAACAGTCCATCTCCGCACATTTTTAACAGATTAACTTGTGAAATTAATAGAGTCAATGGCTGCGGTAGTTGAATTTCAAGCCTTTACTGACAATAATAACCGTTTTATAGTGAAAGAATTGGCAATAGTAAGCGAACATTTTCAAACACAAATCGTTTTCAAGTCACCTTACTGCAAGTGTGCACTTGATGAAAAACAAAAAAGGACAGCTAGATGGTTGATACGACACTTGCACGGAATAAAGTGGGAAGAGGGTAGTATAGAATACGATGAAAATTTAATTCGAACACTTTGTAAACCTTTTACTAAAATTTATAGTCAAGGGTTGGAAAAAGTCAATTTTTTAAAAGAATTTCATCCTAACGTAATTGAAATACCGAAAGATTGTTCAAATACTTGTTCAAACGCTTGCATATTACCTATACACGCTAATTGTAACTTCAAGTGCGCCTTTAGAGCAGCGCAGCAAGAGTATAAAAGACTGTCCAAACTTTAGTTTGGACATTATGTCTCTAACAACCATGGAGGACACATGGACTATGCTCTCAAAGGAGCCGAAGGCTCCAGTCGGTGTTATGACCGACAGCTTTATTATGAAATTTGACAGATACGTTAAATGGGACCTACTGTCAGCCCACTATGATTTTTCACTAGATATGTTGAGAATTTACCAACACAGGGTAAACTGGGGTTTGATTTTAAAAAGGACAAAGTTTCCCGAAGATATACTGAGGGAAATGGCTCCTAACTTTAATGTTGATTGTTGGACAATAGTAAGTAAATACCAGACTTTGTCAGAAAAATTTATTGATGACTTTGCAGACAAAGTAGACTGGGAAGATATTATACTGTATCAAAACGTAAGTGGAGCGTTTTACATTAAACATTATAACCGTGTATGTAATACAGATATCTCTGTGTGAATGTGCGTCCTATGGCTGGCCTAAACTCCGTAAGTCCAGGACATGAACTGTCGAGGTGAGGGCGGCCCAAATTCAATAAAAAACCGCCCGACTGTTCTCTAAGGCAGCCGTAAAACGCGTAAGTCCTGAGACAGTCCTGCAGCTTGGGGCTGGGCTAAACCCCGTAAGACCTCGAGTCGCAGATGCATCTAGTATGCAATGGGCCCTCGTACAGTTTAGTTGAATGGAACACTCTATGGTAGGCGTAAAACCCGTAAAACCAGGGTGTGAGATGTTTGTATTACATAATCATGGTACTGAAAAACCCCTTTGTAAGTTTGTTCGTCACATTGAAAGGCTTCTCTGAGTAAAGTGATGTCTTTACTTACAGAGGGACCCAAAAAAAGTATAAAAAATAAATACAAAAAATAATAGCGGGAGGTAGCAATTTTGTTATGGAGTGGCTACCACCGTAACTTGCGATGGATGGGGCAAGTTACAATAAACAGCCGTTCTCACGGCTAGTGAGACTAGGCCTACTGGGGAAACTCACTATAATAAAAAACGCGCCAATGCACAAAGTGCAATGATCCTACCTCTTGGGTGGTGTGGAAACTGGATCATCTAATCAATTGATAAAAGGTTTTTTTTTTAATTCTGCAGCCCCTCCACCGCTGCAGAAAGTGATGGCCTTCCGAAAAATCACACTAGTTGCCATCTCCTAAAAATTAAAAAAATTAAAATGAAGTGACAGAGTGTCAAATTTAGAAAAAGCAGGAGTGACACCATGGGTGGGGCGAGCAGGTAGTGGACGTAAATGACGTCACTCCACTTAAAACTATGTATCAATATTTATGGGGCCCTGAAAAGGGCCGTTTTTAGCAGAGGAGGAGGAGTTTAGGTGTACAGGTTTGAAATGTTATAGTAGTCGTCGTCATGTGTTACGCCGGGGCTTACAATGAGTTGGACATGGAGTTCCATGCCCTCCCCCCATCTCCAAGTGTTATGACGACGTTGACTAAAGACGAAATATTTTGGAAGGAGGTGATGTTCCTCGGTCCCATCTTCATGTTTAATAATTTTCGTACAGTACAGACGTACTGTACGGTTTTGAAATGGGAATGAACGAAGTTCCCTGTGGAAACCTAGAAACTCCTCTCTGTTCCTGAGTACTCTGCTAATTATAATTGATGCTGATGGTTCCATGGTGGAGAGAGAGAATGAAGCGAACACCAGCGGGCTCACGGAAGCTATCATAAACCGCATTCCTGATAAGATAAATGTAAGCACTTTGTGTTAGTACATGGTGCGCACGCTAGGTTAGTAGTTACAAGCTTTGCCACTAGGTGCGCGTTTGTACAGAGTAAAATTGACATTTGTTATTTTTTAATTGTGTATGTTTTAAGTCATTTAGTTATGTTGTTAGTAAAAAACAACCTTGTGTCCGAGTGGTTCCGCATCCGACTCACATGTCCTTCACAAACTACACACTTACCCACAAAGTCCCATTTACTATCTACTGCGACTTTGAGTCCTTTGTCGTTCCAATCGACACAGCACTGAATGACCCTACTACTTCACACACGACCAACACTGAAGTCGAGTACGCTAACCACTGGACCACGGGGGGTTGATTACTTTTTGTCTAATTTGTATAATATATATTTATGTCTTGGAAATTGCTGCTAGGAGCGCTGGTAGGTGCGCACAGCTGTTTAATGTAGCAATTCCCTGCGCATGCCCGCCCTTGAGTGTCGCGCCAGGAAAACCAGCCTGGAGTCCTATACCCGAGTTTCGCAGCCGCTGTATGAGTGGTGACGTAACGCGCTTGTCCACCGAGCACAAGTCCCCGCACATGCGCGCCAGACCAGCAGCCGACGCGTATATCGTAGGCTAAGAGCGAACGAAGGTAGCCGACGGTAATAATCGAAGTTTAAAAGTGTATTTATTATAGTGTAAAGACCGCCATCTTTTTACATTTTATATAGTATAACGAGGGAAAGGTTAGGAGTGTATTTTATATAGTATAACAAGGTTAACAGTGAATTTTATATAGTATAACATGGAAAAAGTTAGGTTAAGACTGAATTTTATATAGTATAACAAGGTTAACAGTGAATTTTATATAGTATAACACGAAAAAAGTTAGTGTATTTTATATAGTATAACAAGGTAAACATTGAATTTTATATAGTATAACACGGAAAAAGTTAGGTTAACAGCGAATTTTATATAGTATAACACGGAAAAAGTTAGGTTAAGAGTGTATTTTATATAGTATGATGTGGGAATTTGGAGGGAAATTTAGGAATTTGAGGGAAATTTTTGGGAGGGAAAATTCCCACGGGGGTTGGTACCACTGCGCCGCCATCTTGGACAAGTCACGTGACCGCTCTCGACCAATCAGAGGCCAGAAAAGTGAGCCTCAAACGCCCACCAAATGTCTACTCTTGT
>JAQJVL010006075.1:0-27500 GCA_035578905.1 Stictocephala bisonia
CGTCAAAGTTTTTACACAATCAATACGACAATCTGCCTGGCTTGGAACTCGAAGTTTAAATAATGAAAAGAATATTAGACTAAACTATCCAGTATTTATTAAACGTAAAATAGCGGAAAAGAGACGTTTATGATTGATTTGGCAACATTCTAGAAATCCTGTCGATAAAACCAACTTCAACTAGGTTTCCAGACAAATAAAATAATTATTGAAACTAATTAAAAATGAGTGGTTCAGTGAATTTACCTTGAACCTGTTTCCCCACTAACTCTACTAACTATTCATCATGGAAAACTACAAAACATATTAAACAGCTAACCAATCCCTCCAAATTAGAAGCAAGATGGTTGGTGGGTGAAGAGCAGTGCGGAAAGAGTTCAGTTTTCTCAGATTTTTTTCAAGACGTCTTCCAATCTAATGATACTGGGGTTTATATTAGCCATGAACTTGATAAACTCCTTGAAGCACCTACTCAAATGGAACCTCCCATTGATCCGGTAACTGTAAATGATGTAAAGTCGGCCATTCAAAAAGATTTAAATGCAAGAAAATTGACAGGATTTGACTTAACGGGTAAGGTTAAGAAGCTTGCTGGAAAGCTTACATTTTTCTAACCCTAATATTCAATGCTATATTACGGCTAGAATACTTTCAAACTCAGTAGAAAATATCCCAGATTATAGTTTACAACTAAATTGAGTAACTAATATAACCCACCAAGATAAAAAAAAAAAAAAAAAAAAAAAAAAAATGTATGTCAATCAAGCATTTGACAATTTTTGGCACAAAGTTGTGTTATTTAAGATCAAATCCATGCTCCCTCACCCATTCGACAACTAGATCAAGTCTTAATTCAGCAATACATATTTTCAAATTAAATTTTAAGATGCAATATCTACCTTTCCACAGAACTGAATCAGGTATACCTCAAGGTAGTTTTCTTGGCTCTATCTTGTATATAATTTACACCTCAGACATTCCAAAAAGTAAATTAACTAACATGGCAGATTTTTTAGATGACACAACCATTTTGGCATCCCATCAAAACCACCTGGATGCTTTACGAATGATACAAACACTTCTAAACTTATTATAAAATTTTTTTAAAAGGTGGCGTATAAGTGTTAATGAATGCAAATCAGCACATGTAACATTTACAATGAAACAAAACACGTGCCATTGAATAATGAATTCATACCTCAAGTAAATGTTGTAAAACACTTATGAATGCACCTAGACAGGAGACCTACTTGATAAACTCACATTTGAACAAACGTTTACAGCTACATTAAATTAAAAAATTGTTAGGTTATCCTGGCTCCAATGCAACAATTTTAACTGAAAACAAAATATTAGTTTATAAAGTTAATCTTAAACCCATTTAGACTTACCACTTTGGGGAATAGCCAGTGATTCCAAAATCCAAATTCATCAGAGGTTCAAGTTAAAAGTTATACGATCGATACTTCAGGCCCCGTGGAATCGCACGCTTCATCAAGATGCTACAATTCCCTATATCGAAGAAATTCAACGATTAAGTAAAAACGATTTTTATAAGCTGAAAATCATCCTAACCATTTTTCTGTAAATCTGCTTGACAATAGTGAACAAGTATATAGACCAAAACGCTATAATACTTTAGACTTAAGTAATCGTTTTCAGTTACAATCATACATTTGTGTATTCCTTTTTGTTAAAGGTTTGTTGCTGAACAAATCTTAATTCATATTTTCCTTTTATATGTTACTAGCACCCCCATTGTGGCTTTACCCACAAACCTTCAAATTATATAAAAAAATAGGGGACACCTCTGCACGCTTCGCGTGCCAACCCCGACACTCGCTGCGATAGATATACCTCGGTCTTCGGCCTCGGCATGTAACTTTTGATTAAAAATAATAGTAGATTAACTGTATGACGTAAAATCACAATATTAAACTTATTCACAGTATTTTTCTCACACTACTTGCTTTGCTACCTATTTTAGTGTAAACGGTACTAAAGTAGTCCGATGACAGCTATATCATGTGAAGCTCCCCTCCTCACTTCTCGCCCAGCAATGTTGTCAGATGTAAATACACTGGAAATATTAATGATTTTTCTAAACATCTGTTACAGTAAACAAACATCATATTTTTTTTTTATTTTAATCAAATATACGTGTTTTGGTTATGTATATTTAGTGGAAGAAATTTATCTTTATGTTCGTTATTGTTTTTAAATATTTGCTTTATATTTATTTATTGATATTTTGAATAAGTTTTATAATAATTATTAATTTATAACAATTTATTTATTTATTTTTCGGAGTTGTATTAGTAATGGATCATCATATAACTGATCAACCATCGCTAGAAAGGCAACAACCTATATTCAGTGTACGCAAAGAATTAATCAAACTATATAGTCAGTAGGCAGCGATGAAGAATATGAGTTTGACTCTAGGAAACGCTACAAACGAGAAAGTAGGAAAAGGCAATTGGACGATTTTGACAAAAAAGTTGTACAGAGGACAGTTTTTGAATGTTATGACAGAGGTGAGTTCCCCACAGCCAGAAAAATATAAACTGAGTTAGAGCACAAAATAAATTACACCGGATTTAAGATTAAGATTCTGTGATCAGAATATTAAAATCACCTGGTTTTAAATTTAGAGAGTCAAATGACTGCCGTAAATTGTTAATGGAGCATCACGATATTGCTGCTCGTAGAGCAAATTTTCTGCGGAAAATGCATTTATTAAGAATAACTAATACAAGGCTTTTAATATATTTATATGAAACCTGGATATCTAAAAACTATACAAAAAATTACATTTGGAAAGACTCTAAATTAATGGAGTTTTAAAAATACCAACAGAAAAACGTAGTCGGCTTATAATCGCAAACGCAGGATCTGCTGCAGGAGGCTTCATTCCAGGAGTGAAGCTCGTATTTTGTGGGGGCAAACAATTCCAGCAGTGTGATTACCACACTGAGATGAATGGCACTTTGTTTAAGCAATGGTTTGTTGATCAGCTACTATGTAATCTTGAAGAGGGGTGTGTTATTGTTATGGACAATGCAAGTTACCATTCAATGCTCAAAGACGAGGTTCCAAAATCAAAATTGAAAAAAACCCGATATTGGTCAATGGTTAGTATCAAATAATATACCACACGATTCCACTTATACAAAATCTGAACTTCTATCTATAAATGAAGTAAAGTCAGCAAAGAAATCTTTTTATCTTGATCATTTTGCTAATGAAATGGGCCACGAAGTGGTTCGCTTGCCCCCCTACCATTGCCAGTATAACCCAATAGAGTTGATATGGGCTCAAGTGAAGGGGAAGTCACCTTTAAAAACAACACCTTTAAACTGGCTGAAGTGGAGAAACTAACAGAAGAAGCCTTAAATAATATATCACGCGCTTACTGGGCCAATGTGTAAGACACGCAGAAGAGCTCCAAGAAGATGACTTTCAGCAGCAGTGTTCCAGGGATGTCATTATCGAACCTATCGTCATAAACCTAAATGACAGCAGTGATGACGATGGCGATGAATTTAAAAATGAAATATGTGAAGAGGAATTATATAGCCTATAGTAGGCCTATATTTAAATGGAGCTTTTAATACAATTAAAATTAATGTTTCCTTTTATATGTGATTGTATTTTTTTTATAATTAATAAAAATATGTCAACAATGTTAATTATTAATTTCTTTCTGTGTCTTTTTTTTGAGTTAAAAATATATTAGAATTAATTTTTATTTTCACCAGAGTTGTATACTGACAAGGTTCATAATTCTGGCCAGGGAAATTTAACTTCTTCAGTACTAAACCATGCCTATCACACGTTATCTATAGTATGTGATTTAACATCAGTAATCACCTAGACTTATTGTTAAATATCAAAAGCATTCCACAGTGCTAACTAACAACGATAACTAAGCATAAACTAGCATGTACCACATCATATTTTTAGAGAGTTTAATTTATTTGCCTTGCCCAGATGTAGAACGGTTTCACAGTATTATTTTCCGTTATATAAGACTCTAAGATTTCTTAATTTAAATCAACTTGCATTTGATATTTTGAATAATAAGTTGGAGAGTATTTTAACAAAATGTAGCAAAATTTTATTTTGGATTTACTTATGGAGAAGTATATGTATACTATGTATTAATTTTGTATTGTACCTCAAATGAATTTAATGGAGTCTGGTAATTTGGAGAAAATACAGAATAAATTTCTTAAATTCCTATTTATAAAAAGTTTAATTATGTATGCCCTTATGATACCCCTTCTTCTAATTTAAGAGAGATGTTTGCAGTTAGAGTGTTGTCCACAAGGAGAGATCTAGCTTTAATTAGTTTTGTTTGTAAGTTGTTTAATAATTCCATTGATAGTCCGTATTTATTAAGTATCATAGGTTTACATGTACCACATCATATTTTTAGAAAATTTAATTTGCCTTGTCTAGATGTAGAACGGTTTCACATTATGATTTTTCCGTTATATAAGACACTAAAATTTCTCAATTTAAATCAATTTACGTTTGATATTTTTAATGGTAAGTTGGAGAGTATTTTAACAAAATGTAGTAACCTTTTATTTTGAATTTACTTATGGTGAAGTATATGTATACTATGTGTAAATTTTGTATTTTACCTCAAATATAAAGAGTTCAATAATTTATATTGTGAATTGTAATAAAGTAAGTTTGATATTGTTTCTTTTTAGCTGCCAGCAGTTGAGTATGATTGTTTAATTTAAGAAGTTTAGGATTAAATTGTGTTAAGTTAAGATGGCTGTTTTGGGAATATGTTAATTATTATGTACAAGAGTTTTTATAAGTATCATGTCCTGTAGCTGTCATGTAAATCTGAAATAAATAAATAAATAAAGCTCCATACACACGGCCAGTTTGGACTGGCAGTTCTAACTGTTCAGTTCGATGTCAGTGCAAGCCATATGCGGCCAGGTCAGAACCTACACTCGCCTCAACCTACAATCGCCATATCGTGTCTTTACAGTATAGGCTACTATATGGCTTCTAATGAATAACTATTACTATTTTGCAGTGCAGTGGTATCTCTAGTGGCACAAAGAAAAAGGAGACGGAAGCGTTCGTTTGTCTAACTGTCGTCCGGCTGAACTGAAGGACAATGTTCAGTTCGGCCCACCTACAATTCGAATTTTCAGTTAGATCTGAAGGAACACGGTCCGTCCGGCCTGCCGTCAGTTCTAACTGTACCTTATAACTGACGAATTTTTATCAGTCCATCAGTTGGCTGAGCTTAGGTCGAAAGGATTTTGCATACACATGGTCAGTTCGAAATTGGTCGGTAGCGTAGTTGGTTCAATCCCAGCTTCATGTGCTAAAGGTTTTCAGTTCGATCCCAATCAGAGTCAATACATTTTGAGAAGGATCAGCTGATAATCACCGGCTGTTCATTTGTCATTGGGCTATTAATTAATGACACTTTCTAAGGAATATTCGGCCTTAGTTTGTAACAATGATTACATTCGCTCATCTACACTCATCACACTCATTCGAAATCCATATTCGCCCATATCTTGACGATCTTATGAATAAATAAATAAAAATAAAAATAAATAAATAAATAGACAGTTTTAAACATATGCATACTTGTCTTAGATGAAACATGTGTTTGGGTAGTTCTCAAAAACGATATGGCAATAATGCCTAAAATGTCATCGGACTACTTTGGTGCGGTTTATTAATGGAATTACTTAGCATGTTTCAAACGTGTTCATTTTATTTATTTTTTTTTTTTTTTACAACTGAAGATTAAATTCATAGTAATATATTTAAATGCATTTATCAAATAGCAGCTTTGTTCTGTGGAATCAATAGTATATTGTCAAACATGCAAAATTATTTATTTATTTTCAAAACAGCTGTTATTATTAATTTACTAAAATCAACCCTATGTAATCCTTACGGAGCAATCTTATAGAGGTGGTTTCTACAACTTAGGAGTATTTGATCAATATTAAAATACTTTAGTTGTCCTATTTAGGACCTAGAAAATAGTGTACAAAATGTTAGCTCTCTACCTACATGGGAAGTTTAAGAATTAGTGATGAGTTAGTGAGTCAGTCAGTGAGGGCTTTGCCTTATATCTGACTTATATACAAATTATAAGTATTTGTAAACATAAAAGCATTTTAGTTTATGAACTTAGGCTAAAAAGTTGTGTAAGAAGCAGCTGATATGATTATTTATTTTGCCCGTTTTATCATCTTTACTAAAAGCGTACATTATAATAATTAATTGTTAAGACTATGTGATAATATGTTTTTCACGTTGATGTATTATAGGTTAATTACCTTCAATCTGTCAGTAATTATGTAAATTCTCTTGGATTACGCGTTTCGGATTTTATGCCATCATCAGATACTTAAGAAACTTGAAACATTTTAAAACTTGTTCTTGATGGTTTTGTAATTTTTTTTGTTAAATGCTGAATATCAAATATATTTTCTTATATTTGATCTTAATATAAGATGTAACCTTAAGAAAGATCTTAATATATATTTCTTAAGGATTTATTTATTGATGGCATACAAGCCGAAATGCATAATCTAAGAGGATTTACAGGATCACTGGTATATTAGAGATAATTACCTATAATACAGTAATCAAAAGTGATTCAGAAAAACAACACCAAAATTAAAATTTTCACATTGAATTAAAAAACACATAAGTTATAATTACTTTTTATTTCAAGTTATACATTTTCTATATAACAATTTACTATCATATTATGTATGAACATTTAAGAATTTTTAGCATAAATACCGAAAAACGTCTTTATAAACTACGTTATTTGTTTTTTTCTTTTGTTGTTAAAGTTACTAAACTTCATAGACTGCTTACTCTAGAACAGGTTACTTAAAATTTTCTGTGGGAATAGCACATTTCTCTCAAATATATAACTGCAAATTTTCCACAAACACAAATTAATAGGGAACTCTACTCTTTTGAATTGGAATGGATAGTATGTAGGAATAAATTGGTTTTCAGGAATCAATACAGATTCTCCTCTACTACTGCTAGTAATAATAATTGCTTCAAAACATTTTTTTCTGGAGAGCAGTTAGCGTACTCGTAAACGTTTACCATTGCATAATTGTTGTAGATAGAGGTTACTGAGAAGGATGACCGGTGCTCCAAATTTTAAAGTCTTTGTGGTGGAAATGCAGGTTGGTATATGAACGCAGAAATTCAGTTGGAAATTGTGCAACATCATCTACTTGTACAATTGAATCTATTGATAGGTATTACAATTTTATTTCTTGAAAAGAGTTTAGTAAAATATTATTAATTTCTAGAGCTGTTTTTTTTTTTTTTTTTTTTTTTTTTTTGAGTCAATATTACTTTTTACAAAGCCACTTAGTTGATTGTCCATTCATTAATTTATTGTAATTATCACATTTCCTAGTTCTGAGGGTAAATTGATCTTTCCTCCAGATTAGGAATATTTACCAAAACCTATTCCCAAAAGTAGATTAGAAAGGTTTCCAGTAGTTTCATCATCTCTAAGATAAACTCTCATATTTGTTGTAACATAGAATTTTACTGTAGCAGACACATCAAAATCTTTCATAATAATAGAGGTTCACAGAGGAGCTTGAGGAATTTTAGGATGGGTTTAAAATGAACAGGATAGTTGACAGTTCATAGGAACAGATTCGCTTCTGGGTAGAGATATTCCCATAGATGGAGAATATTTTGATGTCACAGCAAGTAACACGTCGAAATGGCCTTCAAATAGTTTCCCCTGAACCGGAGCCGTCGTTTATCCCCTTCATTCTCTCCATATTTAGGCCAGAAGTTTGCCATCACGATATGTTTCAAACTTGAAGGGCGAAAGAGACATCGCTGCCTTGAGCTCACAAAAAGTACCGTAAGTTTCACATTTGGACTTTTCGAATATCTATTGGAGTATTGTTGGGTTACCCGATTCATAGTGAACTGTTTGAACGTCTGCTAGTTGGTAGATACGTGATTTACGATAGCTACCCGTACCTGAGACACTCGAGACGCTAAACTGTGTACAATATAAGACAGAGAGTAAAATAGGTATACACCATCCCCAATATCACACGATGAGGAATATTCTCACCATCTATGACTTTATTCACAGTTTCAGCTATGTAATGAAAAAAGGCAAGAAAAAGAATCTGAGTCATATAAAAAATGAAAATGATGAAACCTCTCTTCAAGGGAATTAATATGTACACGTTAACTTCAATTACACAAACTACAGAAAGAATTCTTTAAGTACAACCAAAAACAATTTAAAACAAACTAATTTGTAAAAAAATTTTAAATAATATATCAGTAATATATTACATATGTAACAAACTTGTGTCATGTTTATGTTTTGTCTATCAGCTGTTTTAAATAAGTTAGTAAATTAAAGTAATGCCAATTTTATTCTTATGGGAAACATTTTTGAATGTTTGGGGTTGTTTCTACCCCTCAGAACTGGAATTTCAAAAAAAACCTTTCTTAGCACATACTACGACTATAAAACTAAGGTACTATAAAAATATCAAGTAGTTATTTTTTACGGTGTACATTGATTTTTAGATCGGCCTCCATTAACGTTTGGGGGCTGTTTCTACCCCTCAGAGATAGAATTTCGAAAAATCCTTTCTTAGCATGCACCTAGACACTATAATAAAGGTACCGTCGAAATCCTACCTGTTGTGGTTAAGGCTCTGCATTGATTTTGAATTGTTCACTTCTTCTTCTATAAATATAGATAGGTTTTGTTTTGAAAAAAAAAAAATATTGTAAATAAACATGTTGCTTAAAAAATCAAACCATTCTTTAAAAAATAACGGTACAGCTGAGTCAATTTGATTGGTGGAAAAGAACAGCTGAATGATGAATTAAACTGAGCCAAATGATTTAATTCGCAACACTTTCATTTTTTTGGAACACTATTTATACATATTCAAGCCAAATAATACTGACTGACTCACTCATCAGGAAATCTGAAAAACCACCAAATGGATTTACACGAAATTTTAAAGTAAGTTAGCTTTTGTATCGAAGGAACCCACTAAGAAAGTATTTTTTCGAAATTCCATTCCTAAGTGGTACAAGCAGCCCCTCAAAATTCAATTTTTTCTATAAGAATAACATTTGGTTGATTTTGGTAAATAAATAAAATCTGTTTTGTAAATAAATAAACGTGTTTATTTTGTATATTTGACATCATCCTTATCATTATTTTATTGTTGCATTATAAGATTAATCTTCAGCTGTTAAATAAAAGCAAAGAGTATATATATTAATAAATAGGTAGCAACGCAAGTAGTGTCAGCGAGATGCTGTAAATATTCAATTCAATTAAAAATACCTTAATATAAAGAACAATTAACAACAATTGTATCGCAATCGTCAATATCCTAGCTGAAATTTACAGTTCATTCTATACAATTTCACATACATACAAAGTTTTAGTCACACTCTCATTCATAACAAAGTTAGTGGCCATTCCACTTCCGTTATGAGTTATGCCAATTAGATAGTCTCCCAGTCATGTGCAAGAAACTCGTCTACACTATACAAAGTTTTTGATATCAAGAGCTTTTTAAGACAAACCATTTGGCAAATTGTTGACTAAGCGAACACCTGCATGAAAGGAGAGATGTTCGAATACCACCGTTATGTGTTGCACAGTTGGACAGTTTTCCCTGCCTTTGGTATTGTGTGTATGTCTGTGATGCCCAGTTCCCTGCCTCTGGTATTGTATGTATGTCTGTGTTGCCCAGTTCGGTAGTTTTCCCTGCCTCTGGTATTTTATGTATGTATGTATGTCTGTGTTCCACAGTTCGGTAGTTTTCCCTGCCTCTGGTATTGTATGTATGTATGTATGTCTCTGTTGCCCAGTTCGGTAGTTTTCCCTGCCTCTGGTATTGTATGTATGTATGTATGTCTCTGTTGCCCAGTTCGGTAGTTTTCCCTGCCTCTGGTATTGTATGTATGTATGTATGTCTCTGTTGCCCAGTTCAGTAGTTTTACCTGCCTCTGGTATTGTATGTATGTATGTATGTCTGTGTTGCACAGTTCAGTAGTTTTCCCTGCCTCTGGTATTTTATGTATGTATGTATGTATGTGTTGCACAGTTCGGTAGTTTTCCCTGCCTCTGGTATTGTGTGTGTGTCTGTGTTGTCCAGTTCCCTGCCTCTGGTATTGTATGTATGTCTGTGTTGCCCAGTTCCCTGCCTCTGGTATTGTATGTATGTCTGTGATGCCCAGTTCCCTGCCTCTGGTATTGTGTGTATGTCTGTGTTGCCCAGTTCCCTGCCTCTGGTATTGTGTGTATGTCTGTGATGCCCAGTTCCCTTCCTCTGGTATTGTATGTATGTATGTGATGCCCAGTTCCCTGCCTCTGGTATTGTGTGTATGTCTGTGTTGCCCAGTTCCCTGCCTCTGGTATTGTGTGTATGTCTGTGATGCCCAGTTCCCTGCCTCTGGTATTGTATGTATGTCTGTGATGCCCAGTTCCCTGCCTCTGGTATTGTATGTATGTCTGTGTTGCCCAGTTCCCTGCCTCTGGTATTGTATGTATATATGTGCCGTGTGTTAGTGTGTATCTTGACATACACAAAAGGGTGGTTTCTAATATGTAAACGCAAGGCAGTGTCAACAGTTGCAATGTTTTGAAAGCGTTTCTGCACGAATTTCTACTTTTTAATTTTGATATGATCCGGATTATTTTTTTCTGTAGCCTGAAAATTCCCAAAAATGCATTATTTGGACACCTACCCCAGAGGCCACCCCATCGGTAAGGTGTGAGTAGATAAGCCCATAATACGCCTTCATCAGTACCTGAGTCGGGCTGTATTTGGACAGTAATCTCAGAGCATAAATTCTTGAAAATAATTAAGATAAGGCATTATTTGTTTGATTACTTCAAGTTAAACTTCGATCGAGGTATATTCGTAGAAACTTTTTGGATTTAACTTCTGCAAGCTCTATATATTTTAGCATTACAGTAGGATAATCTTCGCCTTCCATTTGGCGTCCATTAAAGTTTATGTAACTATTTTTCGTTGGATTAATTTTTTAATTTGTACTATTTAAATTTTGAACTAACACATTTAATTTTCTACATCGATTTTTCTTGGCCTCTAGAGGCTCACTAAGAAATGATTTTATTCTCCAATCTCAGGACTTTGTCCCACTGGCCTCCAATATTACCATGGAATTCTTATGAACATAGTAATTGATTGATTTATTTTATTAACATATGTTCAATAAAAACAAAGTGAACAGAACTGTGGTAGGCTAATCTTTTAAAATGACAAATATTTGAGTACAGTAGTAATTAATGATAATTTCATACATAACATCAGCCATTCTATATTTAGTTTATGTGGTTTCTGCCCTTGAGTTTAGTGCCTGTTTCTAAGAAATCCATTTCAAATTATTTGAATAGTAGAAAAAATACAGTGTAAGGTTACTGCACATTTTGATTATATAATCAAACTCAATTTGTATATATTGAGTATGACCAGCGAAGTGGACAAGTACAGCTAGTCCTTCTATGAAATATATATATAAAAGCCAAACACCACTGACTGACTGACTCACTCAGTCATCAGGAAATCTGAAAAACCACCAAATGGATTTACACGAATTTTTGAAGGAAGTTAGCTTTAGTATGAAAGGGATTCACTAAATAATCCTCTCGAAATCATCTTTTTCAATGAGAATAACATTGGAATTAGTTTAGTTGGCACTCGGTTAACGATATACTTATGTTCGTTACAGAAAGCTAGTATATCGGTATGTTAATGTGTTACGTCATAAACGATCTTGCTGTCACTCAGCTGGAAGTGAAAATGAACACAGCAGATATATTCTTATTTTAAATGCCAGGTTAAACTCATGGAATGTCAATCTATGCTGTACTGTACATACAGACTGCATGAATTTACCGAAAGTAATTTTGTCCTGGAGTTATCTGTTTTTATGAATGATTTAACATACAGTACATTTTACATATGTGACGGAAATATAAATCTGTTGGATACAAACTCGGTAAAAGTTCAAAAATACAGCAATTTATTGAGTAATAATGATTTTTAATCGTTGTTAATAAACCCACCAGAATAACATCTCTTTCAAATTCATGTTTGAATCATATATTTCTTATAAATAAAGACCTATCAAAACTTAAATTGCCTTGTTCAATTTATGTCTTACTGATCAATGTCTTCTAGCTTTAAGCTTAAATGTAAATGATGATAAATGTACTAGTTTTAATGAACTGTTAAATATGGAGTGATTGGTAAAACAAAGATTTATTTTTATCTATTAAAATATAAATTAATGAATGAACAATGGGAATATTTTTTATAATACAGATAATGTAAACTTAAGTTAAATTAAGTTTCATGAAATATAAGTCAATGTTGTTTACAACAGTGAAGTGGTTTTAATACGAATAACGTAAGCAAAATAGAGGTTTCAGTCTTTGGATTTCACAATATTTATTAAATAAAATTACAAACCATACAACAAAATTTTAATTTGTAAGAAATACCATACGATTTTACTGTTAAAGAATGTAATGTAGTTTAAACCCGAGGTGCCTTGTATGAGAACCTTGGTTTAAACCTGCTGTGCTTGCGGGCATCACAGCTTAAACCTGAGGTACCTTGTATGAACCTTGGTTTAAACCTCCTGTGCTTGCGGGCCTCACAGTTTAAACCCGAGGTGCCTTGTATGGGAACCTTGGTTTAATCCTGCTGTGCTTGCGGGCCTCACAGTTTAAACCCGAGGTGCCTTGTATGGGAACCTTGGTTTAAACCTGCTGTGCTTGCGGGCCTCACAGTTTAAACCTGAGGTTCCTAGTATGGGAACCTTGGTTTAAACCTGCTGTGCTTGCGGGCCTCACAGTTTAAACCGGAGGTGCCTTGTATGAGAACCTTGGTTTAAACCTGCTGTGCTTGCGGGCCTCACAGTTTAAACCCGAGGTGCCTAGTATGAGAACCTTGGTTTAAACCTGCTGTGCTTGCGGGCCTCACAGTTTAAACCTGAGGTGCCTAGTATGAGAACCTTGGTTTAAACCGGCTGTGCTTGCGGGCCTCACAGTTTAAACCCGAGGTGCCTAGTATGAGAACCTTGGTTTAAACCTGCTGTGCTTGCGGGCCTCACAGTTTAAACCTGAGGTGCCTAGTATGGGAACCTTGGTTTAAACCTGCTGTGCTTGCGGGCCTCAAAGTTTAAACCTGAGGTGCCTAGTATGAGAACCTTGATTTAAACCTGCTGTGCTTGCGGGCCTCACAGTTTAATCCTGAGGTGCCTAGTATGGGAACCTTGGTTTAAACCTGCTGTGCTTGCGGGCCTCACAGTTTAAACCCGAGGTGCCTAGTATGGGAACCTTGGTTTAAACCTGCTGTGCTTGCGGGCCTCACAGTTTAATCCTGAGGTGCCTAGTATGGGAACCTTGGTTTAAACCTGCTGTGCTTTCGGGCCTCACTAACAAACAAAATTACAGCCACAAATATTCCTATTAGATATATTATCTACTTTATGTGTGTAAAATCACAATCAAGAACATTATACACATATCCAGGGGAGCTATCTGTATACCCCTCCATTTATATACAATGTTCCAAGATGTTAAAGTGAATAGCCTGCATAGTAAATATAGTGAACAGAGGAGAATACAATAGTATTTATGGTGACAAAATACTAATTACAATATTACGATGAAAGGGCGTAAAATATTTTTTTGATGCAATTATTACTTGCTTAGCGTTAATTTGTAAACTAACATTTTAAGCTATTATAATTCACGATTGATGTTTTAAAAAAGCCAAGTATAATTACAGATACAAGAGGAATGCTAGAAATAGTGTTCTATAATGTATTAACGCATTAAAATAACCATTGTAAAAATGGGCTTCAAGATAAAAAGATAAAAACGTTCTCCCAATCGTGGCGTCTGCTCTTCATCTTCGTATGGTAAACCTCGTATTTCATGAAGTACGGTCGGTTAAAAAAGTAGGTCATATTATTCAACAATACCATATATTTTACACGCGAAATCGAAAAATATTAATTTATCGTGATATTCAGATAATGATTAGTTAAATATTTTTATTCGAAAGTATTTAATTAGAATAAACAGTTCTTACAAAAGTTATTATTTATAAAAAAACCAAAAGTTTACTTATTCCCATTGATGTTTGGTTATTTTGATATTTCAGAATAACTTATTTGAACAATAACTCATTACGAAGATAACAAATTGTACAAACTACATATTTAGTTGCTTAATTTTACCGGAAGGATAATTATTGGGGACAAATAAGTTTGTTGAGTTCGTTATATTTCATAAATTCCACAGTACTACAGTAATGTTTGTAATTCGTAGGAATGTTCTTGAAAGATCTTTAGTAAATAAATACTTACTTAAGGTTTAGTTGAAATATTTGGTCTGTTGCTAATTTAGTGGTAAGAAACTTAGTATTTCAAACAGATGTTATGGAATAAAACCTCGGAAAGTCCAACAAAATAGGATGATATGAGTTGGGGCCGCTGCCCATAACAATTTTATATCTACCTATTGTTTAAAATGCCACCCTTGAAGTCAAAGTAATGATAGGTCATATCTTAAATGATTGTGGTTTTCATAGAATTATTATAGGTATTATATTGTTTTATGTTGCCTTGTTATTAAAATATAAATAGTTTCACAAGATTGTGTTGCCCCTATATATAAAGTGATAGGTATTTTATCCGTACTATTTGATGTTGGTGCATTGCGGGCTATAGCAGGTGTTGGCAACGGTCCAGTAATATCACACACTTTACTACAAGCTGTGGAAAATCACGTAGAATGTGAAGTCTACTCCCTCTAAGAAAGGAATAACAGTAGCCACTGCCGTTATGGTGGGTCAGTAGTTACTACCCTGGACACTAAAGGACACTGGCTACTATTAACACACTCACCCATACAAGTACGGTAGCATTACCTATCCAACCATATAATTACGGTGGTATAAATTCACCCATCCACCCAATCTTGTACGGTGGTATTAACCCACCCTCTCGCCTATTCACGTACACTGGTACTAACCCACCAAACCACAAAGACACGTACGGTGTCATTAGCCACTCACCCACCCATACAGGGTGTCCCGAAAGTAAAGTGCCAAACTTCAGGAGATGGTTACATAGGTTAAAATAAAGAGAAAATAAAGAATATATATTCCCAAAAACACATAGTTTACCAGATATCCACCATTTTTTGTTTTTTCACAAAAGAATTTTGATCTCAAAGTTAGATCAACCGATCTTTATGAAACTCGCTATGCACGTTAAGATAATAAAGACCTATTTTATAAAAAAAAATCAACTTGGTCTAATTTAAAATTAAAAAAAGCGGCGACTTTTTATTTCTAAACTAAAATTGCGGGGAAACGCCAAAAAATACTAGACATTACTAAAAGCATATTTTTTAGCTGATTGTCTTACCTATCTGTCCGTATAAAAAAAATACAATCAGATAAAAAATAACTGAGACACATTGACATTAGTGTTGAGAGGCAGCAAAAAGCTAAAAACAAATGGCAACCACCCTCCATGACAGAACCATCTTTGAACTAGACGATTTATATTGGTGGAGGGATTGTAGCTATCCTTAGTCAACAGTCCTCTATGGATTCGATGTCGACTGTGTAAGGTCTGGAGAAGGCAATTTTTACGTCCCTGACACCTGGTACAATGTCCCATGTTCTGCTGTGTGGTTTCAATGGCTCGTTAGTGGCCATATTTATATATGCACTCTTGAGCTTGCCTAAACTATTCAGTTTATAGGCTGCTTTCTTGGCCTCCACCGTAGGGTGAACGTCAAGTGAAATTAAAAGCACTTCAAGTGGTTCTGTATGTGTGTTTGAAAACGTGCCCGTTATGATTGAGCATGCTAGACTGTGAAGATTAGTGAGCGTTTTCAAGATCAAGTCTTGTTGTAACAAAGACTGCCTCGTAGAGCCAGTGAGCCATATATGGCTCCGCCCCCCTCGTAGAGCCAGTGAGCCATATACGGCTCCGTCCCCCACGTTGAACCAAAAGTGCGTCTAGATGCTAAAAGCACCGAATTTGCTTTGTTTATTAAAGTAAACAGATGATATTTCTAAGTCGGCTTGCAATCTACGGTAACCCTTAGATATTTAGCTTTCTCTAAAAGCTCCAATTCAACTATGTTAAGTTTTAAACCCCTCCGCTCTCCAAGCTTCTTTGAAGAGCAAGATGGTGGTTTTCCAGGATGGGCTGAAGGTCTTTCCCTGTAATACCATCTCCTAACCAGTTTCTTGCTTCCATTCATGATGCCTGAAACAATACTATGAAACTTACCGGTGACCATCAATGCTGTGTGGTCCATATATCAGTACATGAAGACACCAGTATCTGTTAATGATCTCAAAAGGTCATCAACAATAAATTGGGAAAAATAATCCACCTTGTCGGCATCACCTCACCGTCAGGACTTGCCTGGTCACGTTGAGAAGAGAAGCATTAACCTGCCTGGACCAAAGCATAGAATTAATTCACTTTTATAGTGTTGATGGAACTCTACGCTCCTGGACTCTACATACAATTGTTTCAAAAGGTATAATATCAAAGGCACTATAAATGTCTAAAAAAACACATAGAGCAGCTTCTATGTTCCTTAATTCATCCTCTGCTCTACATACTAGTTCGGTGAGGGCAGTGATGTGCGATTTACCAGCCTGATATATATAAATATTGCTTTTGGTGGAGAGGTTTTTGCTGAAGGACCCCGTCATACATGTATATTTCTATCACTCTTTCCGATGTTTCAAGCATCAAAGAGGAATGACTGATTGGTCCGAATGCCTTATTCTGGCTATGGTCTGGATTTCCCTTGCTTTGGAAAAAATACCGCTTTGCTCACTGCCCAAGCCTTCGGTAAATACATACGCCAAGCTGGCCCTGAAAAGTTCACAAAGCAGTTGTATAACCGAGTTGAGTGCTCTCTGTAAAATAGCAGGTTACACGCTATCTCCCACGGGTGATTTATTTAGGCTGAACTTTTTGATAGCCCATTGAACCCTGGAAAAGGTGACAATGTTTCTGTCCAGATTCCAATCAATCCATGCAGCCCTCGTCCGTAACAGGCCCCAGCCAGTACAGTGTCACACCTGACGCGTTACCAGTAAGTTTTGTACGAGGTAAGAGTAGGCTGTGATTTAATAAAATCAGACTGATAGTCGGTGGGAAAAGATAAATTTATTTAATTGTTGACTGTTCGACTAGGAATAGATACGTTTTTTAAATTTGTTTAACACAATAGTTATGATAATTTGTACTTCAAACGTTCTCAACTATAGTTTGAACCTAATTAAAAATTTAATGATAAAAGTTTTAACAGCAAGGTGTAACCTAACTACTTGCAAAAAATTTATTTAGTTTATTAAGTTTGATGTCGTAGAACTGAACATTACTTCAAATCAAATATTAAATTAATGTAAAAATTGTGAAACCAAATCCTAGTATGCGGTTCCCTACACAATCAGCTGATAATTTGAAACAAAGCTTGGCTCCAATAAAAATTCAAAAGAGTTGTGTGATTGTTTAAAGCAGGGCGAAGTTTTAAATGAGAAAGGGAAGAGAAGCATATCACAACATCTTAATGTTGATGCCATAAACAGGTACTTTGTTGACATGGGGAATAATTGCCAAGAGAGCAAAGAAATAATTTATCATTTTTAAGAAGTTAGAAGGAATGCAAGAAGAAGTTATTCTCCTTTTTTCCGGTAACAGAAGAAAATGAAAAATCTGCAATGAATGAAATTAAAAGCAGAGCAGTTGGCATTGACGGTCTTTCTATTGAGATGCTCAAAGCTGTGAGTCCGTAAGCGTTACAAGCTTTTACATTCCTCATGAATAAGTCATTAGAAATGGGACAGTTTCCATCAACATGGAAAATAAATAAAGTTCATCCTCTACCAAAAGTCAACGCCCCTAAAAATGTCTGACAGTTGAGACCTATCTCGATTCTACCAGCAATTTCATAAGTTCTTGAAAAGCTAGTATTGCGCCAAATAATTCCTTTTATGAATGATGAAGAAATTATACCGAAGCTTCAATCTGGGTTTAGAAAAAATAACAGTACCTGCACAGCCCTGGTAAATTTATTTAGTGACCTCATAGATGGAAAAGATACAGGCTTGTATAGCTCATTGGTTATGTTAGACTATTCGCAGGCCTTTGATTCAATCAGTCATTAGCTTCTATGGGCAAAGATGAAATGTTATGGCTTTGACAGAAGATCGATCGAGTGAGTCAAATCATACTTGAAAGACAGAACCCAGGTTACCAAAGTAGGAAGTGAAACTACTTGTGCGCTGATCCGGAACAGAGGTGTGCACCAAGGTAGTTGTATTGGATCGGTACTGTTCAATTTGAACACATCTGATCTCCCCAGTTGTGTGCAGAACTGTACAGTACACCAGTATGCGGATGATTGCCAACTGCACCTGTCCTAACTTCCTTCATCAGCCAAAGAGGTGATTACCCTAATCAATTCTGACCTTGAATCCATTTCAATATGGTCAGCCGGAAACGAGCTCTAAATTAATATAGGCAAGTGCAGGTCCTCTACATTCACACGATTGTGTACTGACTCTGGAGGGACAAGGTGTGGGTATCATGCTCGTTGGGGAGAGACTGGCAGTCTGTGACACAGTCAAGACTCTTGATGTCGTGTTAGACGGGGGGCTCTCGTTCGTGGACCATGTCATGCACACTATCCAGCAAGCCATTTGCAGGCTGACGGGTCTCTACAGATTCAAAAATGTACTACCAGGCTCTGTAAAGCTCAGTCACATGCAGTCTTTGGTTTTGTCAGAATTTCACTACTTTTACCCTGCTTACGGCAACAGTCTCTCGAAGGAGGACGCTCAGAGAATTCAAATTGTACAGAACGCAGCGATCCGTTTTGTATGTTCCGTAAGGCGTTTTGATCATATGTCCTCCTGTCGGGATGAGTTAGGGATGTTACCCATGGATTCCGTTAGCAGGGTATTGACCTACTGCACGACGCACAAGGCCTCAGAGAGCCACAGTACTTGTGTGACAGGTTGTTGCCTAGAGACCAGGTCTGCCAGCGCAGCAACCGCCATGACAACTAGCTTTATTTCCGAAGGACATAAGTTGGGAGGAAAAGTAATTCATATTTTGGAACAAAAATTTTCAACGACCTTCCCGAGAACCTCACAAATCTGTCTAGTCATAGTTTTAAGCTTAATTTGAAAAAGATCTTTGCGACAAATAGTTAAATTTCGTTACACGTTTTGTTTGCTAGATTTATTATTTTTTAGTTTTAATTAGTCTTAGAAAGACTACTGACATTGAAGCATTTTGTAAACCAGTGTAAACTGAAATTCACTCGCAATAAAAGGCATTTTTATTTATTAATATAATAAGAGCTTTTTCTTTTCAGGGACTATTTGATTATTGTTTATATTTCATATTGAATATTTTATTTACTTATCAATATATTAAAATAATTTTAAAAAATTATTCTGAGTTCTTCCGGACGTTCATTTCGGCCGATTTGCTTATTATTATTTCTTTTAAAGGTATTAGTGCACAGATAAGTCACCAGGTATTTAATTTCATTTAAGTATGACCTTACGTAAGCTGTACTCAAACGCAACTTAATTTGTGATTTTCTAAGGTTTTTTTTCAATAAAATGTCTATATCTCAGGTTCTAATTAAGGTAGTTGGTTCATTTTGGTTTAAAAGACTCAGTAGATCAAGCCCTTTATTTGGCCTTTTGATCAGCCCAATTGGTTGAGTCTGAGTATAGATTGTACGGACATTCATAATTGTGAACAGACAACATAAGCCAACTAATATATACACTCACTCACTCATTACGAAATCTCCAAAACTACTTTACGATTGTCTTGAAATTTGATACTATATATCAACCTAAGGTTAACCTAAGGCTCCAGAGACCCACTTAGAAAGGATTTTTCTCTCCGACCTCAGGAAAACATCCCACTGACCTCCAAACAATTCAATGCTATTCTTATAGAACTATTATTTATTCATTTGTTTATTTATATTTACCTGTCAAATGATATATTAATTGATTTCTTGCCCTCATACGATTTTACTTTAAACAGTTTAACCACTAATATTTGTAATCAAACATGTGCCGAGGCCGAAAGCCGAGATGCCACGAGGGTAGCGAGTAATGGGTTCGGCACGCGATGCATACAGGGGTGTTCACTGGTGTTTTTTATATGTGTCTCGTTATAGTCAAGATCAGTTACGCAATAATCATTTATCCGTCAATATATAATCCTGAAATAACCATAAAACACTTATCTATAACCAAACAGAGCCAACCTCACAGGCAATCCAGAGTATTTTTCATAATTATTCTTAACATAGTCATACTGTACACCTCAATCTATTTGGGTACTAATATTTCTCCAAACTCAATTTCAGCCAATAAAAATGTAGTCTCTAAAAAAAAAAGAGTCAGTGAGATCGAAAGCATGCTTCTGCCAGGTTTACTTTTGTAATTAAAGATGTAATAAAAGTTTATTTAATGACACTAAATCTTTTCAAAACTTAAATATTATCCCAATATTTAATTCTTAGTTGAGTTAAATATTATGATTCCACGCCCACTTCGCCACTCATAATATTAGGTTTAATTATATAATCGAAATGTGGGGTTTTCAGTTTACATAGAATCCAATTTATAGGCAATTTAGAACAGCTGTTGTTATGTATAGTTTACTACTGTACTCAATTATTGTTAATTTTAAAAGTTATCCTACCACAATTTTGTTCAATTTGTTTTTATTTAACAGCTATCAATCAAATAAATAATTCAAATAATATAGCTCCATAAGAATAACATGGGAATTTAGGAGGCCAGTGAGGCGGAGTCCTGAGGTCGGAGAGGGAAAGCTATTCTTAGTGGACCTTCCGTGGCCTAGATAAACATACAAAAAGTTTGTTTTGCATTTTTTTAAACTTCACTCGTCAGTTTACATGGGCCTGCAGGCCTGTGTGTGAACTTTATTCAACGAGTGAAGTACCGGTCACTGGCTTGGTGGGGATTCAAGCCTTGGACTATGCCCTTCGCAGTCCGAAACCTTAGCCAGCATTGATTCACCATGCCGGCAATTTCAATTTCAAGTCCATTGGACGTTTAGTTTTTGGAAATAGTGTCGAGGGGTAAATTTATATATATATAATACAATATAAAGTTAAAAATTAGGCTGCTTAAGCATTATTATGATGTAAAATAATTCAAATTGAGTATTCTTTAAAAAATTTTTATTTTAATTATTTCACACAACATGTTTCAACTTAATAGTCATTTTTAAGTGTAAATTAAATAATTCAACAATTGTGTGAAATAATTTAAATAAAAATTTTATAAAGGGTACTCAGTTTGAATTTTATTACATAATATATATATATATATATATATATATATATATATATATATATATATATTTGTATTTATATTTAAGATTAAATATTAAAATATATTGTTGTTGTCCTATTACACGCAGATCAAATATATTATCGTTTAAATCTGGACGAAATATTTTTCGGCTCCAAAGATTTTTAATTTTTTTTTTTTTAGGGTTTTTGACCACGAAAAGTCGATTCGTACCAGTCTCAACTCTAGGAAAATACATATTTCTGCCCCAGACAGTCCTAGATGTCCAGTGTTATCAAATTCTAGCTGAAAAATTAATATGGAATCATTTCGATATCTATAATAGAGTGGGGTATCAAACTATAAATATTTATCTTCTAAATCACATCATATTACTACTTTTCGGAAGAGACAACATATAAGGTCTCTGCCCCTCCAAAATAAAAAAATTATATTAAAACCCAACATTGGGTAATGTTAAACTAATTTACCATGGTGAGGTATGAAATTTAGGCCGAAGCCGCAGGCTGAATTCCACAAATGGGCTAAAGGTAAACGTGGAAAACCTCTGAAACGAAATTTTATTAATAATCTACAAGGGAGACATACAACAAACGATCCTCATAATCCTCTTCACTGGGAGATATGGATGCTATCTCTTCAGTTTCCAAAATTCAAATAGCTCGGTCTACCGGTACTCTTCTATTAAAACATACACAGGAGTATAGAATTGTATAGGGTCTAGTATCTTCTAAATCCCTCTAAGCCTAATGCTAATTTATTCTACTACTTAAGCTTTGATGTTTCTAAATAAAGTCCTACCTTACAATGGTCTTTTAATATACTCTCACTGTATCTAGCTACCATTATTCTTATTTTTTAAACTGATAGTTTAAAATTTGTATGGCTCTACTTAGCATGTCCTTCAATTGTTGAACTGATAACCTATTATTAATCAACTCATCAATTTTTCATTATGTTATTCAAACTGTGATTTGGCTTATGTTTAAACATTAATTCAAAACTTTTGAATATTTACTTTCATTTTAGGCAGTATTGAAACTTCAATGACAATTCAAAAAATCTATCAATGCCAGTTTTACTGCCAATTCAGGATCTGAAGGGTTCCGTTCTTAGTGATCCTCACAAAGTGAGTTCTTGAAAGAGTTCCACAACAGTGCCGCTGGAGCTCCCATATTACATAGGAGAACAAAGAAGGATCTGAGTCTTGGTCCAAGCATGAATTGAGAGGCTTCTCGCAGTGCGTGATAGTACTCTTCTTCGTCTTGTACCAAACCCAGCCTCCTGGTGTCTTCCTGAAAAGTGCAGCAATCAGATCTGCCACGAGACAGAAGATCAGCGTAGCCGTGACAAGGAACGGACATAAGAAGCAGTCTTAGATAATAGAGTTCACCTCGGTTAAGTGAGACCCACAACAGTCTGCATAATTTTTGTCCCCGTTGGCGAGCTGTGATGAAATGCTGTCCATCTGGATGGTTGTACACTGTCCCTGACGTTGGTTTTTTTGTATGTACAATAAAGTTTTCATAAAATGACTGGTATGTAAGGTTAGGGAAAATTGGATCTTGAGGTCTATTGAAGTACACGATAAGCTTGGAACTAGGTTTAGCGGTTGCATCTGCCAACTGGCCTGGCCTGAAAATGACCACCTGTTTACCTTCAAGGTGTACAGGCAGACAGTCAACGCTGGGCTCTAGCTTTGAAATTGGAAAGTCTAAGAGACGCCAGCATGCATCGCTAGCACCAATCATTCTCTTCGTCACGTAATGCTCTACCTCATCTTCCTCTTTACCGAAAGGTGTAACAGTTACATTCTGAAGAGAACCACCCTTCATGAGATATTTGAAAAGGTATTTGATTACGCGACGAGTAGACGCAAGCTCCAAGTTTATGTGTGCCTCATATTTTAATAAAAGTGTGGCATTGTACGGTACAACCCACCCATCATGAACAACAAAAGTCTTTCTTCTTGATAATATGTTCCCCTTATTATTATAATCTAGCCTGTACTGGACAAACCCCCTTTCATCTACATGTGTACTTCGGCAAGCAGGCTTTGGGAAAAACTTTGTACAACAACCTTTGGCAGAGTCACAGCACAAGAAGTCGGTGCGATAATCTTTTCCACATGGTCCGTGAACCATATGTCTCAGCACCAACTCCCTGAGCCTACCATCGACTTCTTCTTCCGAGGGAATATCTGCCCGAATAACAGAATCAATGTCGGATCCCTGGACTGGACCACCTCCGTCAATCTTCAATCTTGAACACAATATGAGCATGAGGTAATCCCCTCATTTTCATCTCGATGACGTAGGCGATATAAGTTAGGCAGCCGAACATTGCTCCACTACGCAGATCTCGGAGAAGCTCGAGAAGTTTTATGTGGAAGACTCTGCAGGCCGTAGAAGGGTCACTTCGGCCAGTACCATAGTGGCAAGCTTTCTTGTTTTCCTCCCATGTTGCACTATACGTGAAGGTCAAGAAGAAAGTAAGTGAGCCCAGACGAGACACAAGGGCCATTGCATTTTCGTAATGAACCTTCATGTACCTGGGCCCACCGGTAAATGAACTTGGGAGGTAGATCTTTCCAGTTTGCAACCCTCCTTCGCCTTGGACAGTTTCATCACGATTTATGTCATCCATCACCTGTCTTCCTGTTTTCCTATCCTGTTGAAAATTTAGTAATTCGTTCAAGGGCCCTACCCACACGGAATTTTTAGCAGCAGCTTTTAATTGGCATAACTTAATGTAACGTAGCCGCTCCTCGTCGTACCTCGCAAACATTTCTACCTGCCAAGCCTGTGATAGCCAATCATAGTGAGAAAATCGTGGCTCAGAAAGCAAGAGGCAACGTGAGTAATTGTAATAAGACAGCTTGTTTCCATTATTCTCTAGGATGCCGATATACCAGCCCAAATTGCCTTGCGGATAGAGCAATTGATATTGAAATGGTTCCATCAAAGGATCAAACAGATCGATAGAAGATGGTGGTGCAGAACCCTTCTTCCAAACAGTCAACTTTCGGGGATCATTGACGGAATCCTCAATACTGAGAACAGCGTGCACTTCCACACCTGTTTGCCTATCACCAAGAACAGGGCCGTGGGTAGATCTATTTGTAATTTCAAACTGTAGATGGCTCATTCCTCAAATGGCGAAACTCATTAATGAAAGGATTTGAAGAAGTGAGATAAGAAACGATAGATTCAAGCCAATTGGCATTGAGAGATCTACCCATGGCAATATTCTTGTGCTCCTCACCATCGTCGATGTAAAGACGGCACCGGTTGACAAACTGAACGTCCCCACCCCTAGGCACGAACCTTTGACCAGCGGCGTCCAGATTGTAAACTTGGTGGTACATTCTTCCTTCGATTTTGAAGAAGGAGAGTCCACTAGGTCGTCGTAAGCTCTGGCTCATTCTAGGAAATGACGATTAGTATAAAACGGCGCGTCCAAAGGAGGTAGATTAAGAATAATTATATGCTCCCTCACTACAGCACCACTTTTTTCTGTCTTTCTCTTCCTCAAACAGCTGAGCATGACAGTTCGAACACTTGTAAATGTCATCTTCCCAAAGACATCCTTTACGGAGTTTAAATGAATTAATGCCATTTAAATCGTAGTCTCTCCAGTATGCCATCGGGCCTTGTTCACCAATCTTTCGAGCAAGGAGAGCAGGAACGTGTCTCATGTTGGAAAATGAGGGATTCTTCAATCGAAAAGCCTCTACTCTCTGGCAGGAAGCTCCAGGATTCTGATCGTTATAACGTCGAACAGCTTCTCAGTTGATTTCGGGATTCTGCTCGGTGTAACGACGGACAGCTTCTCGGTTGATCTCGGGATTCTGCTCAGTGGAACGTCGGACAGCTTCTTGGTTGATCTCGGGATGCTGGTCAGTGTAACGTCTTACAGCACCTCTATTTATCTGAGGTATATTTTTACTTTATCGTTTTTTTGCATCTGTAAGCTGCTCCTGTCGAGTACTTGTCAAGCTCTTTGGACGTCCTCGCTTAACCTTTTTAGGTCTGCCGGGCATTTTGTTAAATAATGGCCTGGTCAAAGGAGACATTTCTTTTAAGGGTGATAACACTACCACAGGCATCAATTTTAACTTAACATCGACATAAGACTCCTGCGAGTCTAGATTAGATGTACAGATTGGTTCATACAATTGGTTTGGAGGGTCATCAATTCGCGGTTCTTCAGGGACAATAGTAAGGTCTTGTGTGGCAGTTTTTCCCATAGTCAGCAGAGTTATAGTGAACTGTCTTGCAACTCCATCCAGAGCTGCATTCGACAACATCAAACTGGCCAGTGAAAAGTAGCTGTCACACAGAAATAGGCGGGCCAGATTATTACCATCATTCGACAAATCAAAATGGCGCTTTTCATTCACTGGATGTGAATCAAACATATACAGCAGTTCATTTACCCTTCAAAAGGAGACAGTAACTGTTTGACCCGTGAGAAGGAATCCGATATATTTTTGATTTGCAGCCATTATGTCTTGTAATTTTTCAGTAAGTGACGAAACAGTGTCATGCCAATCATCTTTCGTTAGAGGATAAAGTCCATCGTAAACGTGCTCTAGTTGTAACAGAGATACTAACTGATTCAAAACATGAATGACTGATGGTAATTCTTCTGTAAACAAGTACCGCCCATAACCAGTACAATTCTCACTACGCAGTGTTTTGTAAATGCGATCACCACTCATAAGTATTGCATCAATTGCAGTTGTCGTAAAATGTCCACCAAGACTCTTCCATGTAAGGGCACAAGCAGCATTAGCCACACACTGAGCATTTTTACTCAATGTCAAGAGTTCATTGTTGCCCTGATGAAAGGACCCCTCGGCAACACAAAAAAATTCTGTTAATGAGAAGCCATCGTAGGGAGTTAAAATGTAAAATTACAATTGAAGTAAATGGAGAAGAAGAAATTGGAAAAAAATATACAGTCTCAAAAACAATCAGAAGAAATTCGTGATTCATTATTATTAATCACAATAAAAACGTATTAAATGAAAGAAACGAGAGAATAAACCTAGACTTTATGTTGAAAAAAAGCGATGATAGAAGATTCGTCTCACCATGCAGTGAAAACGATTCAGTTTTCAATAGGGCAGAAAGCCAAACAATTGAACAGTTCAGTACTGAAGGTAATTCAAGCGTGTAGAGACCGTAGGGTGTTAGCAGACTGAGGCATGAAAAGCGGCGTCATCCTTATATAACCTCGGTGGGACTTGTTTCAATCGACTGAGGACCGTTTTACCAACCGTTCTAAAAACGTTTCTCGCAGACGCTTCAGCTACTCGTTTCAATCGACAAAGGCACGGTCTACTAACTGTTCTAAAAACGTTTATCACGGCCGCTGGAGGGTGCCTAAACTAACAAACAAATTCCGAAAATACAGCGTAAAACTATGATTGGCCTTTAGGCAACAAAAATGAATACAACCTGTTTTTATATATAGTTTAAATGCCCGTAAAGTTTTGTACACAATTTGAATACGTAAGTGAATAAGTGAGTAACATATTTTTGACAAAACTCAACTTTACCTACTTTTTGTGAGGAAATGTATTATATATAAAGCATTTATGTACATAATTTAAATATTCTATTAGATGTTGTCCAAACTAAATATTACAGCTTCAGTATAAAAAACTTCAACTCAGCAAACAGGTCGGCGTTTTCAAGTCAACCATATTGATTTCTTCTAGGTTATGAAAAAATACAAATCAAATTTTATAGCAGTTTTCGTAACAAATTAGTAAAGTTTAATAGTGTGTACGGGTTTTAGGTTCTTAAATTATCGTAATACAGCAATAAAATACGAAAAACATAACAAAAATAGAATTTTTTTAACGAAAAGTGAAATTTGATGATTTTTGCATAGTTAATATCAGAAATACCAAAAAATTATTTCTTAACAATATTTTAGGAAATTTAATTACAAATCTGAAGTATACTGTCAGTAATTCAA
>JAQJVL010006076.1:0-31161 GCA_035578905.1 Stictocephala bisonia
TTTATTGTTTGTTTTATTTATAACTGTCCCATCTTGTAACGATTTTAAGAAATTATTTTTAATGAGAAATTATTTAAAATGTTTAAATGTACTAAGTGTGAAGTTTTTAAAATAAACATAAACCATAATAAAGGAAACTTTTGTAATATAAAAAATAATCTACACTGAATTTTTACTGAAACAGTTTCATGTGTAATTTATTCGCATTTTGTTCCAAAACAATTCTCACTTTTTAATTTATAACTGAGTGAGTACAATTTCATGGTGACGTCGTCACAGAATACGAACATACCCTCACATCTTTTTTAAACCCAGTTTTATCAAACCTTATGAGAAATTAACGCCTTTTTAAAGGTTCACGATTCATGCTGATCAAGCTTGATATGATTAGATTACCCGTGACTCTTATTTAAGAACAATATACAACATTACTATGACCTTTATATTTATAACAACATTGATAGATTGTAGACAGTTCTTACATTACTGGTTAGAAAAGTAAATACGATTTATATGTACGATTTATACGGTATCAAAAGCTATGTTAACTTTTATGGTAGAATGCTATTTTTATAATTATTTTTATAGTTGTTGAGCTTGTGCCCGAGTGGTCCAATGCATTAGGACTTCAAGCTTAAGTTAGAGATATTTAATGTAGGCCCTATAATTCCTTGGTTTGATTAGAAGTATTTATCTGTAATATTAACTGTATTCTTTCTCCTCCCACTTATATAAATAAGATTCCGATACATATAAATTGTCTCTGAGGAATGTACAAAGTAAATATAAGAACAAGATCAGTCTTCTAAAAACTTTATAAATAAAACCTACCAATAAATTCAAGCCACTAAATTGACAGAATACTATCAACCATACAAACAAAGGGAAATTGACATTCAAATGAATTATTCTTCAAACAATTCACATCCCTGGGCTAGTCCCTTATAACTATCATGTTCGTAACTTGAAAGTCCTTATATTAACTGTTAAAAACTAGTTCTTATTGCTATATTACTAATAAAAATAGAGGCTTGTACGTACGTTTGACTTGAATTAATCCCTTTCAATAGAACATGTGAAGGAAGGTTAGTGACAACAAAACAAAAAAGCCTCAGATAGAGAAGTTTAGATCAAGATAGAAAATAAATATCAGAAAGTGACTATTTTTTATTAAGAATTAATTCTTTATTTCTTAGCATATTTAAAGGAAATCTTATTATATACAGAAATATTCCAAACCACTTATTTAATTATTTGACTTACAATAGTTGTCCACATGGAAAGATTACTAAACAATAAACAAAAATATATAAATAGAAAATTATTCTTATCTACTTTAAAGTTTTATGAAATTTTGATAGTAATCTGTTTTTTGATTGGTTTTAGAATTAAAGTGGTTTTATCACTCAGAACAAACACTACTCACTAACGGAGGAAGTTTGTTAAAGATCTTAACTGGACGGTTCCAATCCTCTTTAACCCTTTACTGGACTGAAAGGTTCATTAGTGAAGTTGCCTTCTGATTGACTTTAGCTTGATTAAAACCATTCCCTTACCAGGATTGGCTGAATTTTAGTTCTAAGTAATTTGATCTTCTTACTAACTAAGCTGTTATTTGGCACTTTTTACTTGTAAATTATTAAAAATATAGTTAAGAGACTACACGATGATAAGTCTTGTTTACTTTTGCGTTAGATAACTTTTAGTCAGTTTGGACAATGGAACTAAACAAATGTTGTTAATGTGTACTTGTATTTATGTAGATAGATATAAATTAGCGGACACATAGTAGTCTAGGCTTATCTAGCCTATAAAAATGTCTACTTTTCCACCGAATTTTGTGCTCCACACGAGAATACAAATTTTAAATGTTTAGCCAAAGTTAAATAATGGAAACCCATGAAATACAACAGTTACACACATAGGTACAGTTTTTACAGAACAGATCCTGGTAACATACAAAAATCGCAGATGCAGTGAGAACTGACAAGGTATTTTCTGATAGACGTAAATATCAATAAACAAATAAAGATTGTTATATTCTAAAGTTGTTTGGTAACAGATGTTGTAATTTATTTCCTTCCCTTTTATTTATAATTTTAAATGTAATAAAACTAATTCTTCAAAGTTGTTTTAATGTCCTAGAAAATTATTTTCCATTCTTGTAGCCTTTGGTGAATGCCTCTTAATTAGTTTTCCTAATTTTCACAAATAACTATAATTTAAATAACCTACCACAGTATGGTAACACGTGGAACTATAACTTAACAAAAATACAGAAATAATGTAAATATTATGAATTTTGTACATTTTTATTTAGATTTTAGAAAATAATATCATATTCTATTCATGGGTGTTTAAAGAGTTCTTAGAACAAAATAAACTAACAAATAATTAATATTGAATACTAATGAATGTAAAATTGAAAAAAACCTTAATTAATGAGCAAATATCCTGTCCTACTTCTTTCGATAACTATGCTTTAGCTTTATGTTATGCTAATGACATGCTACTTTAGAAAAACAATGGTAAAATAATTGTAAAGTATGTATAGTATCCTCTGTTTCATTTATAAAAAAACAAACAAACCAGATTTAAATATTGACCTACTTATGCACGTCTTTGTTAGTTTAAATATATGACTTTTACATACTTATGTCGTCATATCGTTGCTTAGGCGTATATATTCTATAATCTTTAGTGTTAATTTGTAATTAGGGCAGTATCTGTTAGTTTTGTCCAATATAATAATATATACATAATTTACAGAAACATTAAAAATGTACTATGTTGAAGATGGAGCTGTATTGGTTTTCTGTATATAATTGTTAAAAATAACACAATTTAAACCAATAAAAACATTAATAGTGAGGCCTTTCAATAGCAAGGCTATCATCGTCAGACACAAAAAATAAATATTTGTTTGTGATGTGTCTGACGATGATAGCCTTGCTATCGAAAGGCCTCACTATTAAAGTTTTACAGGTTTAAATTGTGTTATTTTTAGCAATTATATTAAAAATGTAAACTTCATAAAGCATCAAACATTATATATTTTACCATTATTACTATTATTGCTCGTCTAATAGTTGTTATGAACGGAGGGGGGGGGGTAATAGCTAAAGTAAACTGGGCTTTACTTATTTGGAGTATGGAGGGAATCAAAATTAGTTAATAAATCTGTTTTAAAAAATATGAAAAAATAAGGAGAAACTGAATAATGTAGTATTTGTTATCAAAATGTGAAGTTTAAAGAACGGATATGCTTAAGGAGGACCACTTGGAACAACACAGGCCATGAAACAAAGGGTGAATTGTCCTGCTAAAAGGTCATTTTAAAAGCACTACGCCACTTTTATCTTGAAATTAATTTAACTTTCTACGAAGAACACATTCTTTTTTTGCTGTATATGGGTTACTTCCTTGTTATAATTATATTGGTGTTAATAATTTAATGTTCAAAATATTTAGTTTCAAGTAGTAACAACTTACTGTACAGCCGCAAAATAATTAATATTGGTTGAGTATTTTAACAAGTGTTTTTAAAAAATGTACATTGTGACAACTCGTTTGTTTGGTTTTAACTTGTGTGATCATATTTTTTTCATAATTAGAGATAAATAAAGTAAGCTTGTTTGTGGTAGTACTAATTGATTTATTTTAAAATGTTGTTGAACTTTCCCAATGAGTCAGTGTTTTATAACTACACAACTTTTCGAGAGGTACGAAACTCCTTTCGTTTTCAAGTAATATAAATCAAACTAAATTTATACTCAAAAGAAAATAAAGTCCTGAAGAACAGACATTGTAGTATTACCTTTTTTAAACTTACGACATACTACTTAATTCTAATTAAACATATATACAGTACAAGTAAACGTCACAGAACACAAATATATTACAAGTACAAAATGCACAAATATTATGGTGATCGATTTCGGTGAACCACACTCACCTTCCTCAGACCTGAGAGATTCACAACAGGAGGGATTTACAAGAATCGGGGGATCCTCCTTTTGTGAATCCATCCTGTTGTGAATCCCTCAGGTTTGAGGAAGATGGTTCACCGAAATCGATAACCATAATATATGTGCATTTTGTACTTGTATTGTAATATAGTTGTGAATTTTGTACGTATATTGTAATAAATGTGTCTTGTGTGACGTTTACTTGTACTTTATATGTACCAACACGTATTATGCTAAATAAACAACTATACATATATACACACACAAAAAATAACATAATATCGATAGTAAATCTTGAAAATTAAGAAACTATTCACATCAGCAAAAAAGATAAAGAAATAAAAAAATTAATAACACCATAACTTTCATGAACGTTGCTTCTGCCTGCATCCATACCAATCCAAGGGAGTAGTTTTGCATGTCCGGCCATCCCTAACACTAGACACACCACTACTGGACCGTCATTTAAATCACCCATCAGGCAGTTCGTTGGAGGTCAGTGGATGGTACCCTCCATGCGGCCCTTGACAAAAGTTTCAAGGGATGTTATTCGGTAAGGTGGATAGACGTTGTGTTTTTGTTATGTAATTAAACCCTCGAAACTATTTTTCTATTAAAACAATTTACTTTATGATCTGTAAGTCAGGTTGAACTAACAGGAAAAATTAAAATCTAAAGTTATTTGTTAATTTGTTAAAAAAATTATTGTCTTTATTATGGAACGATATTTTAGAAATTTGTAAATGTGTATTATTCTGGCACCGAAAAAAAATAAAATTTCCTATTTGTAAAAACTAGAACCAAACAAATGTAATATTATAAAGATAAGTATTAAAAATGTACTACTGAATTCAGTTATATAGTTGATAGTAAATGTATATTTACATCTTGAACTGCAATATTTAATTTTTTGATATACAACACTGTTTTTAGATGAATCTCTATTTCACAATGTATGAAATGTAAACGTGTGCTATATAAAATATGGTATTATTGCTTTGTTTTAAGGAAACATGCATTTCATTAAAATGTTTTATAATAAAGAAATATTATTTAAAAGTGTATCCTTAATACTTCCACATATTGGTAAGAATAACATTTGTCCTTAATCAAAATGGCATAGTATTAATAAATTTTGTTTGTATAGCAATATAATACAGATAGGAGTGTCTAAACAGTTGTCTCACCTCTTAAACGGTAGCGGAATATTTACCCGTTCTGTAATAAATACAAATTCCCATTCAGTTAACACAACAATATGACTGTGTATCCTGAACCTTATGTAAACCCATATTTAAAGTTTATGCGCGAAGTACTTCTAACTGTATTTTCTTTATATTTAGCTTGAAGTATTAGACGCACATTAAACCCCATCAAGGTACAGATAATTTAATTATCTGGCTTAAAAAAATTATCGAATCATATACAATTTTATCAATTATTCAACCTAAGATATTCTTTTAAATGGACCTTTCCTGGTCAATTCAACCAACAAGATGTTCTATAATTTTAACTTATAAACTACATTATTTTTGTATCTTATTGAAAGTTCAAATGAAATAAAATTTATTTATCCCACACCTACACACAGCTGGCGAAAACACAAATCTGTAAACATTTATGGAAAACATCCCTCATTAGTAATGTAGAACCTGTCCCATCATAAGACAGTCTGCTGATTATATTCTACGATATAAAGAATTAACAAAAAGAGCCTTATAATTTAATGAAAAAATATTTATATTTAACGATTAAAATAACAATAATAATGATAGTGAACAACACTGAAAAGGAAAAACTAAATAGGACATGGATGACCATTACAACCATTACAACAAGAACAATAACCAAATATTACAGAGCAAAAAATGGGGAGGCGGGACAAAATATAAGTTTACATAGTAAAAATACAGAGTTATGTAACTAAAGTTGTGTTGTTACAATGAATTAATTTAGGTTCATTATACGTATTAGGACATCTTGTTTATTTATTTGGTGATTGTTGCTTCCTGTGCTACTCAATTTTATAAAGGTTGAAGAAGTGACTCAGCGTATTCAGAACTGGCCCACATCAGCCAGGCAGTGATAAGTCTCTTGTTAGTAGCTCAGCACTGACACACATCAGCCAGGCAGTGATAAGTCTTTTGTTAGTAACTCAGCACTGGCCCACATCAGCCAGGCAGTGATAGTCTCTTGTTAGTAGCTCAGCACTGGCCCACATCAGCCAGGCAGTGATAAGTCTCTTGTTAGTAGCTCAGCACTGGCCCACATCAGCCAGGCAGTGATAAATCTCTTGTTAGTAGCTCGGCACTGGGCCACATCAGCCAGGCAGTGATAAGTCTCTTGTTAGTAGCTCAGCACTGGCCCACATCAGCCAGGCAGTGATAAGACTCTAGTTAGTAGCTCAGCACTGGCCCACATCAGCCAGGCAGTGATAAGTCTCTTGTTAGTAGCTCAGCACTGGGCCACATCAGCCAGGCAGCGATAAGTATCTTGTTAGTAACTCAGCACTGGCCCACATCAGCCAGGCAGTGATAAGTCTCTTGTTAGTAGCTCAGCACTGGCCCACATCAGCCATTCAGTGATAAGTCTCTTGTTAGTAGCTCAGCACTGGGCCACATCAGCCCGGCAGTGATAAGTCTCTTGTTAGTAGCTCAGCACTGGGCCACATAGGCCAGGCAGTGATAAGTCTCTTGTTAGTAGCTCAGCCCTGGGCCACATCAGCCAGGCAGTGATAAGTCTCTTGTTATTAGCTCAGCACTGGGCCACATCAGCCAGGCAGTGATAAGTCTCTTGTTAGTAGCTCAGCACTGGCCCACATCTGCCAGGCAGAAACAAGTCTCTTGTTAGTAGCTCAGCCCACATCAGCCAGGCAGTGATAAGTCTCTTGTTAGTAGCTCAGCACTGGCCCACATCAGCCAGGCAGTGATAAGTCTCTTGTTAGTAGCTCAGCACTGGGCCACATCAGCCAGGCAGTGACAAGTCTCTTGTAAGTAGCTCAGCACTGGCCCACATCAGCCAGGCAGTGATAAGTCTCTTGTTAGTAGCTCAGCACTGGCCCACATCAGCCAGGCAGAAACAAGTCTCTTGTTAGTAGCTCAGCCCACATCAGCCAGGCAGTGATAAGTCTCTTGTTAGTAGCTCAGCACTGGCCCAAATCAGCCAGGCAGTGATAAGTCTCTTGTTAGTAGCTCAGCACTGGGCCACATCAGCCAGGCAGTGACAAGTCTCTTGTAAGTAGCTCAGCACTGGCCCATATCAGCCAGTCAGTGATAAGTCTCTTGTTAGTAGCTCAGCACTGGCCCACATCAGCCAGGCAGCGATAAGTATCTTGTTAGTAGCTCAGCACTGGCCCACATCAGTCAGGCAGTAAAAAGTCTCTTGTTAGTAGCTCAGCACTGGCCCACATCAGCCAGGCAGTAACAAGTCTCTTGTTAGTAGCTCAGCCCAAATCAGCCAGACAGTAATAAGTCTCTTGTTAGTAGCTCAGCCCACATCAGCCAGGCAGTGATAAGTCTCTTGTTAGTAGCTCAGCTTTGGCCCACATCAGCCAGGCAGTGATAAGTCTCTTGTTAGTAGCTTAGCTTTGGCCCACATCAGCCAGGGCAGTGATAAGTCTCTTGTTAGTAGCTCAGCACTGGGCCACATCAGCCAGGCAGTGACAAGTCTCTTGTTAGTAGCTCAGCCCACATCAGCCAGGCAGTGATAAGTCCCTTGTTAGTAGCTCAGCACTGGGCCACATCAGCCAGGCAGTGACAACTCTCTTGTTATTAGCTCAGCACTTGCCCACATCAGCCCGGCAGTGATAAGTCTCTTGTTAGTAGCTCAGCACTGGGCCACATAGGCCAGGCAGTGATAAGTCTCTTGTTAGTAGCTCAGCACTGGGCCACATCAGCCAGGCAGTGATAAGTCTCTTGTTAGTAGCTCAGCCCACATCAGCCAGGCAGTGATAAGTCTCTTGTTAGTAGCTCAGCACTGGCCCACATCAGCAAGGCAGTAACAAGTCTCTTGTTAGTAGCTCAGCCCACATCAGCCAGGCAGTGATAAGTCTCTTGTTAGTAGCTCAGCACTGGGCCACATCAGCCAGGCAGTGACAAGTCTCTTGTTATTAGCTCATCACTGGCCAACATCAGCCAGGCAGTGATAAGTCTCTTGTTAGTAGCTCAGCACTGGGCACCATCAGCCAGGCAGTGATAAGTCTCTTGTTAGTAGCTCAGCACTGGGCCACATCAGCCAGGCAGTGATAAGTCTCTTGTTCATAGCTCAGCCTACATCAGCCAGGCAGTGATAAGTCTCTTGTTAGTAGCTCAGCACTGGGCCACATCAGCCAGGCAGTGACATGTCTATTGTTAGTAGCTCAGCCCACATCAGCCAGGCAGTGACAAGTCTCTTGTTAGTAGCTCAGCACTGGCCCCCATCAGCCAGGCAGTGATAAGTCTCTTGTTAGTAGCTCAGCACTGGCCCACATCAGCAAGGCAGTGATAAGTCTCTTGTTAGTAGCTCAGCACTGGCCCACATCAGCCAGGCAGTGATAAGTCTCTTGTTAGTAGCTCAGCACTGGGCCACATCAGCCAGGCAGTGACAAGTCTCTTGTTAGTAGCTCAGCACTGGGCCACATCAGCCAGGCAGTGACAAGTCTCTTGTTAGTAGCTCAGCACTGGGCCACATCAGCCAGGCAGTGATAAGTCTCTGTTTAGTAGCTCAGCCCACATCAGCCAGGCAGTGATAAGTCTCTTGATAGTAGCTCAGCACTGGGCCACATCAGCCAGGCAGTGACATGTCTCTTGTTAGTAGCTCAGCACTGGCCCACATTAGCCAGGCAGTGATAAGTCTCTTGTTAGTAACTCAGCACTGGGCCACATCAGCCAGGCAGTGATAAGTCTCTTGTTAGTAGCTCAGCCCACATCAGCCAGGCAGTGATAAGTCTCTTGTTAGTAGCTCAGCACTGGGCACCATCAGCCAGGCAGTGATAAGTCTCTTGTTAGTAGCTCAGCACTGGGCCACATCAGCCAGGCAGTGATAAGTCTCTTGTTCATAGCTCAGCCCACATCAGCCAGGCAGTGATAAGTCTCTTGTTAGTAGCTCAGCACTGGGCCACATCAGCCAGGCAGTGACATGTCTATTGTTAATAGCTCAGCCCACATCAGCCAGGCAGTGACAATTCTCTTGTTAGTAGCTCAGCACTGGCCCCCATCAGCCAGGCAGTGATAAGTCTCTTGTTAGTAGCTCAGCACTGGCCCACATCAGCAAGGCAGTGATAAGTCTCTTGTTAGTAGCTCAGCACTGGCCCACATCAGCCAGGCAGTGATAAGTCTCTTGTTAGTAGCTCAGCACTGGGCCACATCAGCCAGGCAGTGACAAGTCTCTTGTTAGTAGCTCAGCACTGGGCCACATCAGCCAGGCAGTGACAAGTCTCTTGTTAGTAGCTCAGCACTGGGCCACATCAGCCAGGCAGTGATAAGTCTCTGTTTAGTAGCTCAGCCCACATCAGCCAGGCAGTGATAAGTCTCTTGATAGTAGCTCAGCACTGGGCCACATCAGCCAGGCAGTGACATGTCTCTTGTTAGTAGCTTAGCACTGGCCCACATTAGCCAGGCAGTGATAAGTCTCTTGTTAGTAACTCAGCACTGGGCCACATCAGCCAGGCAGTGATAAGTCTCTTGTTAGTAGCTCAGCCCACATCAGCCAGGCAGTGACAAGTCTCTTGTTAGTAGCTCGACACTGGGCCACATCAGCCAGGCAGTGACATGTCTATTGTTAGTAGCTCAGCCCACATCAACCAGGCAAAGACAAGTCTCTTGTTAGTAGCTCAGCACTGGCCCCCATCAGCCAGGCATGGATAAGTCTCTTGTTAGTAGCTCAGCACTGGCCCACATCAGCAAGGTAGTGATAAGTCTCTTGTTAGTAGCTCAGCACTGGCCCACATCAGCCAGGCAGTGATAAGTCTCTTGTTAGTAGCTCAGCACTGGCCCACATCAGCCAGGCAGTGATAAGTCTCTTGTTAGTAGCTCAGCACTGGGCCACATCAGCCAGGCAGTGACAAGTCTCTTGTTAGTAGCTCAGCACTGGCCCACATCAGCCAGGCAGTGATAAGTCTCTTGTTAGTAGCTCAGCACTGGGCCACATCAGCCAGGCAGTGATAAGTCTCTGTTTAGTAGCTCAGCCCTTTTCAGCCAGGCAGTGATAAGTCTCTTGATAGTAGCTCAGCACTGGGCCACATCAGCCAGGCAGTGACATGTCTCTTGTTAGTAGCTCAGCACTGGCCCACATCAGCCAGGCAGTGATAAGTCTCTTGTTAGTAACTCAGCACTGGGCCACATCGGCCAGGCAGTGATAAGTCTCTTGTTAGTAGCTCAGCCCACATCAGCCAGGCAGTGACAAGTCTCTTGTTAGTAGCTCAGCACTGGCCCACATCAGCCAGGCAGTGATAAGTCTCTTGTTAGTAGCTCAGCACTGGCCCACATCAGCCAGGCAGTGATAAGTCTCTTGTTAGTAGCTCAGCACTGGCCCACATCAGCCAGGCAGTGATAAGTCTCTTGTTAGTAGCTCAGCACTAGCCCACATCAGCCAGGCAGTGATAAGTCTCTTGTTAGTATCTCAGCACTGGCCCACATCAGCCAGGCAGTGATAAGTCTCTTGTTAGTAGCTCAGCACTGGGCCACATTAGCCAGGCAGTGACAAGTCTCTTGTTAGTAGCTTATTACTGGCCCACATCAGCCAGGCAGTGATAAGTATCTTGTTAGTAACTCAGCACTGGGCCACATCAGCCAGGCAGTGACAAGTCTCTTGTTAGTAGCTCAGCCCACATCAGCCAGGCAGTGACAAGTCTCTTGTTAGTAGCTCAGCACTGGCCCACATCAGCCAGGCAGTGATAAGTCTCTTGTTAGTAGCTCAGCACTGGCCCACATCAGCCAGGCAGTAACAAGTCTCTTGTTAGTAGCTCAGCACTGGCCCACATCAGCCAGGCAGTGATAAGTCTCTTGTTAGTAACTCAGCACTGGGCCACATCAGCCAGGCAGTGATAAGTCTCTTGTTAGTAGCTCAGCCCACATCAGCCAGGCAGTGACAAGTCTCTTGTTAGTAGCTCAGCACTGGCCCACATCAGCCAGGCAGTGATAAGTCTCTTGTTAGTAGCTCAGCACTGGCCCACATCAGCCAGGCAGAAACAAGTCTCTTGTTAGTAGCTCAGCCCACATCAGCCAGGCAGTGATAAGTCTCTTGTTAGTAGCTCAGCACTGGCCCACATCAGCAAGGCAGTGATAAGTCTCTTGTTAGTAGCTAAGCACTGGCCTACATCAGCCAGGCAGTGATAAATCTCTTGTTAGTAGCTCAGCATTGCCCACATCAGCCAGGCAGTGATAAGTCTCTTGTTAGTAGCTCAGCACTAGCCCACATCAGTCAGGCAGTGATAAGTCTCTTGTTAGTATCTCAGCACTGGCCCACATCAGCCAGGCAGTGATAAGTATCTTGTTAGTAGCTCAGCACTGGGCCACATTAGCCAGGCAGTGACAAGTCTCTTGTTAGTAGCTTATTACTGGCCCACATCAGCCAGGCAGTGATAAGTATCTTGTTAGTAACTAAGCACTGGGCCACATCAGCCAGGCAGAAACAAGTCTCTTGTTAGTAGCTCAGCCCACATCAGCAAGGCAGTGACAAGTCTCTTGTTAGTAGCTCAGCCCACATCAGCCAGGCAGTGACAAGTCTCTTGTTAGTAGCTCAGCACTGGCCCACATCAGCCAGGCAGTGATAAGTCTCTTGTTAGTAGCTCAGCACTGGCCCACATCAGCCAGGCAGAAACAAGTCTCTTGTTAGTAGCTCAGCACTGGGCCACATCAGCCAGGCAGTGATAAGTCTCTTGTTAGTAGCTCAGCACTGGCCCACATCAGCAAGGCAGTGATAAGTCTCTTGTTAGTAGCTAAGCACTGGCCTACATCAGCCAGGCAGTGATAAATCTCTTGTTAGTAGCTCAGCATTGCCCACATCAGCCAGGCAGTGATAAGTATCTTGTTAGTAGCTTAGCACTGGCCCACATCAGCCAGGCAGTAATAAGTATCTTGTTAGTAACTCAGCACTGGCCCACATCATCCAGGCAGTGATAAGTCTCTTGTTAGTAGCTCAGCACTGGGCCAATCAGCCATTCAGTGATAAGTCTCTTGTTAGTAGCTCAGCCCACATCAGCCAGGCAGTGATAAGTCTCTTGTTAGTAGCTCAGTACTGGGCCACATCAGCCAGGCAGTGACAAGTCTCTTGTTAGTAGCTCAGCACTGGCCCACATCAGCCAGGCAGTGATAAGTCTCTTGTTAGTAGCTCAGCACTGGGCACCATCAGCCAGGCAGTGATAAGTCTCTTGTTAGTAGCTCAGCACTGGGCCAATCAGCCATTCAGTGATAAGTCTCTTGTTAGTAGCTCAGCCCACATCAGCCAGGCAGTGATAAGTCTCTTGTTAGTAACTCAGCACTGGGCCACATAAGCCAGGCAGTGATAAGTCTCTTGTTAGTAGCTCAGCCCACATCAGCCAGGCAGTGACAAGTCTCTTGTTAGTAGCTCAGCACTGGCCCACATCAGCCAGGCAGTGATAATTCTCTTGTTAGTAGCCCAGCACTGCCCCACATCAGCCAGGCAGTGATAAGTCTCTTGTTAGTAGCTCAGCACTGGGCCACATTAGCCAGGCAGTGACAAGTCTCTTTTTAGTAGCTTATTACTGGCCCACATCAGCCAGGCAGTGATAAGTATCTTGTTAGTAACTCAGCACTGGGCCACATCAGCCAGGCAGTGACAAGTCTCTTGTTAGTAGCTCAGCCCACATCAGCCAGGCAGTGACAAGTCTCTTGTTAGTAGCTCAGCACTGGCCCACATCAGCCAGGCAGTGATAAGTCTCTTGTTAGTAGCTCAGCACTGGCCCACATCAGCCAGGCAGTAACAAGTCTCTTGTTAGTAGCTCAGCACTGGCCCACATCAGCCAGGCAGTGATAAGTCTCTTGTTAGTAACTCAGCACTGGGCCACATCAGCCATGCAGTGATAAGTCTCTTGTTAGTAGCTCAGCCCACATCAGCCAGGCAGTGACAAGTCTCTTGTTAGTAGCTCAGCACTGGCCCACATCAGCCAGGCAGTGATAAGTCTCTTGTTAGTAGCTCAGCACTGGCCCACATCAGCCAGGCAGTGATAAGTCTCTTGTTAGTAGCTCAGCACTGGCCCACATCAGCCAGGCAGTGATAAGTCTCTTGTTAGTAGCTCAGCACTAGCCCACATCAGCCAGGAAATGATAAGTCTCTTGTTAGTATCTCAGCACTGGCCCACATCAGCCAGGCAGTGATAAGTCTCTTGTTAGTAGCTCAGCACTGGGCCACATTAGCCAGGCAGTGACAAGTCTCTTGTTAGTAGCTTATTACTGGCCCACATCAGCCAGGCAGTGATAAGTATCTTGTTAGTAACTCAGCACTGGGCCACATCAGCCAGGCAGTGACAAGTCTCTTGTTAGTAGCTCAGCCCACATCAGCCAGGCAGTGACAAGTCTCTTGTTAGTAGCTCAGCACTGGCCCACATCAGCCAGGCAGTGATAAGTCTCTTGTTAGTAGCTCAGCACTGGCCCACATCAGCCAGGCAGTGACAAGTCTCTTGTTAGTAGCTCAGCACTGGCCCACATCAGCCAGGCAGTGATAAGTCTCTTGTTAGTAGCTCAGCACTGGCCCACATCAGCAAAGCAGTGATAAGTCTCTTGTTAGTAGCTAAGCACTGGCCTACATCAGCCAGGCAGTGATAAGTATCTTGTTAGTAGCTTAGCACTGGCACACATCAGCCAGGCAGTGATAAGTATCTTGTTAGTAACTCAGCACTGGCCCACATCAGCCAAGCAGTGATAAGTCTCTTGTTAGTAGCTCAGCACTGGACCACATCAGCCATTCAGTGATAAATCTCTTGTTAGTAGCTCAGCCCACATCAGCCAGGCAGTGATAAGTCTCTTGTTAGTAGCTCAGTACTGGGCCACATCAGCCAGGCAGTGACAAGTCTCTTGTTAGTAGCTCAGCACTGGCCCACATCAGCCAGGCAGTGATAAGTCTCTTGTTAGTAGCTCAGCACTGGGCACCATCAGCCCGGCAGTGATAAGTCTCTTGTTAGTAGCTCAGCACTGGGCCACATCAGCCAGGCAGTGATAAGTCTCTTGTTAGTAGCTTACCCCACATCAGCCAGGCAGTGATAAGTCTCTTGTTAGTAGCTCAGCACTGGGCCACATCAGCCAGGCAGTGACATGTCTCTTGTTAGTAGCTCAGCACTGGCCCACATCAGCCAGGCAGTGATAAGTCTCTTATTAGTAACTCAGCACTGGGCCACATAAGCCAGGCAGTGATAAGTCTCTTGTTAGTAGCTCAGCACTGGGCCACATCAGCCAGGCAGTGACATGTCTCTTGTTAGTAGCTCAGCACTGGCCCACATCAGCCAGGCAGTGATAATTCTCTTGTTAGTAGCCCAGCACTGCCCCACATCAGCCAGGCAGTGATAAGTCTCTTGTTAGTAGCTCAGCACTGGCCCACATCAGCCAGGCAGTGATAAGTATCATGTTAGTAGCTCAGCACTAGCCCACATCAGCCAGGCAGTGATAAGTCTCTTGTTAGTAGCTCAGCACTGGCCCACATCAGCCAGGCAGTGATAAGTCTCTTGTTAGTAGCTCAGCATTGGCCCACATCAGCCAGGCAGTAACAAGTCTCTTGTTAGTAGCTCAGCCCAAATCAGCCAGGCAGTGATAAGTCTCTTGTTAGTAGCTCAGCTTTGGCCCACATCAGCCAGGCAGTGATAAGTCTCTTGTTAGTAGCTTAGCACTGGGCCACATCAGCCAGGCAGTGACAAGTCTCTTGTTAGTAGCTCAGCCCACATCAGTCAGGCAGTGATAAGTCTCTTGTTAGTAGCTCAGCACTGGGCCACATCAGCCAGGCAGTGACAAGTCTCTTGTTAGTAGCTCAGCACTGGCCCACATCAGCCAGGCAGTGATAAGTCTCTTGTTAGTAGCTCAGCACTGGGCACCATCAGCCGGACAGTGATAAGTCTTTTGTTAGTAGCTCAGCACTGGGCCACATCAGCCAGGCAGTGATAAGTCTCTTGTTAGTAGCTCAGCCCACATCAGCCAGGCAGTGATAAGTCTCTTGTTAGTAGCTCAGCACTGGGCCACATCAGCCAGGCAGTGACATGTCTCTCGTTAGTAGCTCAGCACTGGCCCACATCAGCCAGGCAGTGATAAGTCTCTTGTTAGTAACTCAGCACTGGGCCACATCAGCCAGGCAGTGATAAGTCTCTTGTTAGTAGCTCAGCCCACATCAGCCAGGCAGTGATAATTCTCTTGTTAGTAGCTCAGCACTGGCCCACATCAGCCAGGCAGTGATAAGTCTCTTGTTAGTAGCTCAGTACTGGCCCACATCAGCCAGGCAGTGATAAGTCTCTTGTTAGTAGCTCAGCACTGGCCAACATCAGCCAGGCAGTGATAAGTCTCTTGTTAGTAGCTCAGTACTGAGCCACATCAGCCAGGCAGTGACAAGTCTCTTGTTAGTAGCTCAGCCCACATCAGCCAGGCAGTGATAAGTCTCTTGTTAGTAGCTCAGCACTGGGCCACATCAGCCAGGCAGTGACAAGTCTCTTGTTAGTATCTTAGCACTGGCCCACATCAGCCAGGCAGTGATAAGTCTCTTGTTATTAGCTAAGCACTGGCCTACATCAGCCAGGCAGTGATAAGTCTCTTGTTAGTAGCTCAGCACTGGCCCACATCAACCAGGCAGTGATAAGTCTCTTGTTAGTAGCTCAGCACTGGCCCACATCAGCCAGGCAGTGATAAGTCTCTTGTTAGTAGCTCAGCACTGGGCACCATCAGCCGGACAGTGATAAGTCTCTTGTTAGTAGCTCAGCACTGGGCCACATCAGCCAGGCAGTGATAAGTCTCTTGTTATTAGCTCAGCCCACATCAGCCAGGCAGTGATAAGTCTCTTGTTAGTAGCTCAGCACTGGGCCACATCAGCCAGGCAGTGACATGTCTCTCGTTAGTAGCTCAGCACTGGCCCACTTCAGCCAGGCAGTGATAAGTCTCTTGTTAGTAACTCAGCACTGGGCCACATCAGCCAGGCAGTGATAAGTCTCTTGTTAGTAGCTCAGCCCACATCAGCCAGGCAGTGATAATTCTCTTGTTAGTAGCTCAGCACTGGCCCACATCAGCCAGGCAGTGATAAGTCTCTTGTTAGTAGCTCAGTACTGGCCCACATCAGCCAGGCAGTGATAAGTCTCTTGTTAGTAGCTCAGCACTGGCCAACATCAGCCAGGCAGTGATACGTCTCTTGTTAGTAGCTCAGTACTGGGCCACATCAGCCAGGCAGTGACAAGTCTCTTGTTAGTAGCTCAGCCCACATCAGCCAGGCAGTGATAAGTCTCTTGTTAGTAGCTCAGCACTGGGCCACATCAGCCAGTCAGTGACAAGTCTCTTGTTAGTATCTTAGCACTGGCCCACATCAGCCAGGCAGTGATAAGTATCTTGTTAGTAACTCAGCACTGGGCCACATCAGCCAGGCAGTGACAAGTCTCTTGTTAGTAGCTTATTACTGGCCCACATCAGCCAGGCAGTGATAAGTATCTTGTTAGTAACTAAGCACTGGGCCACATCAGCCAGGCAGTGACAAGTCTCTTGTTAGTAGCTCAGCCCACATCAGCCAGGCAGTGACAAGTCTCTTGTTAGTAGCTCAGCACTGGCCCACATCAGCCAGGCAGTGATAAGTCTCTTGTTAGTAGCTCAGCACTGGCCCACATCAGCCAGGCAGTGATAAGTCTCTTGTTATTAGCTAAGCACTGGCCTACATCAGCCAGGCAGTGATAAGTCTCTTGTTAGTATCTCAGCTTTGCCCACATCAGCCAGGCAGTGATAAGTCTCTTGTTAGTAGCTCAGCACTGGCCCACATCAACCAGGCAGTGATAAGTCTCTTGTTAGTAGCTCAGCAATGGCCCACATCAGCCAGGCAGTGATAAGTCTCTTGTTAGTAGCTTAGCCCTGCAAGTTCCTTCAAATTATCTTGGAGGTACATTTCTAAAAAGACAGTTTGACATGTAATATGGACCGGTGAAATTTACATACAAAACTACCCGAGGAACCCGAAATCCTACCTTTCCTACTCACTCCACATTTAAGTTTATACCTTCAAATATGATTATTCAACTATTTGTATTTAAATTAGTTACCCCTTGGTTATATTACAAATTGATGTCTCTTGCAATAGGAGTAATTGTGCAAGTGATGTGAATAGTTAAAGAGGTATGCCACTACTGCTGGTTTAGACTGTGTTGTACGTTTAAATACAAATCCAATCCGAATGGCGGAGTTTAAATCTGTTTTAAAACTTGGACCTTGAATCGATAGGATCGTCAGAATGGTTCCCATCAGACTCCGAAGCCCCTTTAGGATCACGGACTCCTCAGATTTCCGTTTAACATATGGTTGTAGCTGTGTGCAGATAGTTGATTCGGTTGCAGACCTTTCAAACTTTACATATGTGTGTTTTCTATAGCCTGGAAGATCGCTGCTCACTACAATTTCTCCTTCAGGATCTCCTTTCTAAACAATATGAAATTTCTTACAGTAAAGCCTTTCACTCTAATGCCCAAAAGACACTGTCTCTCTACTTATCAATTTACAGGGTATGTTTTACTCACTATTCGTGTTCTCATTCTTGTATTTTAAAATATTTACACATATCCCCGGATACCCATAATTATTCTATTTTCGCCGGTAGTAGGAACTTTCTCTCGTTATATTATACGTACAACTTCATTTTATTGCCTCGTCTACTATTTAGCTTATCGAAAACTACGAAACAATATTGAGATGTTTCTAAATAATTTTTTGATTGAGTTATTTATGAGGGATTCGTAACCTTCCTAAACAATGCTCGGGTCAGATATCTTGTACATAGATAGATAGGTTCCTGGGTTTCCAGGATGTACCCTTAACAATGTGACATTTTATATTGTCTCAATATTTGAAATCTATTGTTTGCAAATGTCTATTTTTCATTGCTAGTGATTTCTCACGGTTTGTAATAAAATTAGCAACTGAATACATAACTGCTTCAGTGCAAGTAACTGCTTATTGTACACAATAACAGCCAACACTCAAGTTCTTATTTACAACTTAAGTCACAAAGGAATTAATTTAGTAACATCACCGGTTTTTAAATCCTCATACACTGTAAAATTGATTTTGATAACAATTACATAAACTATATTTTTAAATAAATTATAAATTGTTTCACTTATTATACACATAATTTATTTGTAATGTTATGGGTCCATTTTAATGTAAATTTAATTTACTACTTATGCAATATGAAATAATGAAATAAATAAATGAAATAAATGATTTATTCAGTCATTATAAACAAACATAAAACAAAAATCAACTCTGAATATCAACTGCCACAATCTCAAGTAACGTGGCAGTGCTACAACAATATTTACACAAAGAAAACTAGAGTCCAGCTTGTACTTTCAACTGATAAGAGAGTCGCTCCCTGTGTCGTCTTATCTATTAAACTGGAAGTATAATTATGCAATTGTATATTATGACTAATTAACAAGTTTAAATGTTAAGCTATTACTTTATGAATTATTACAATGATAGTGAATTACATTTCACTAACTATTTATATGCTTAAACCAAGCGCCTATCATAATTATTCGACAACTTGCACTAATTATCTTTTATAAATAACGACTTGTTAACGTGTAAATATAATATTTTTCTCAAAAATTTCTAATGATAAAGTTTATTATTACATTTTAATGGCTGCTATAAAATATTATACAATATATTCATCATATATTCTCTCTATAAGTTAATATTAAATATATTGTGTTCCCAGAGTTAGACCGTTGATTATATGCACCTACAATAGATATTCCATCTTATAAGAATATTTGTGCCTATAATTTTGTTAGTTAGTGAGGCCCACAACCACAGCTGGTTTAAACTGCATTATATTTACATGGGACTACAATAGCGCTCCACAATGGACCACAAAAACAGCCGATATTTTGAGACTCAAAATTTAACATTTGATGGGAGATATATTTGTGTATAAAATAATTGGTTAAACTATGTTGAATAAATGTTCCAAACTGACATCGTACTAAAATTATTCTTGATAATAGAAATTATTTCAAAGAGATGATAAAACTATATCCAAAGTAGAGAGGGTTTTAACTAGGGGTAGTAGCTCTTGCTATAGCTAACAAACAAAGAAACAGTTGGGGCACTTCATAACAGAACACAAGCTACTAGTCATTTAGTGTAATGTTATTGCTAAACATACCCTGATATGGAATTGGCTCTCATAAGCTTAACTATTTTGTTTATTATTTATGTTTATTCCTTTAGTATTATACTGTATACAAACCCTAGTTTCCATAAAGAATAAAACAAATTTTACTACACTCATACATGGAATTATATATCTAAAACAATACCCGAGATGATTGATCTACCAAGCATATTGATTTAGTAATTTATTTGCAATCAGAAAGTCTATGAAAATATTAGTGTAGGAAATTTTTAAATATATCAAAATGTCTCTCGAATAATAGGGATAAATACATTTTATGTAAGGTGACGAGATATTTTATTATACAGGATGGAAGAAATATGGAAAAGCTTTCACAACTTTTGTATGACTGTACTTGTAAAAGTGAAATCTTGTGCATGATCATGGTTACAAATAACATACTTTTGACGTCATTAGTGACATTTCATCATTTCAAAGGGACGGCCTGCGAGGAGTTGAATGAAAACTTTCAACGTAAGCCTACTTCGAGTTTGGTATCAATAATGAAAGGTATATTTAAGAGAAATTTATTGCCACAAACTAGACTTAGAAAGGTTTATCCTTTCCAGAGTAACTGTCATTTGAATTTCAAACTAACTTATTTGTACAATATTATTTCCCCACTATTTAACGGTTTAAATCAAATTATTCTGTTTAAAAAATTACACTTTATAGAATAAAATTATTGAAAAAAATTTAAATTTTTTATGGAAAAAAACGTTGTTGCGAAAGCGTTTCCATATTTTTTTTCTTGAAAATGCTTACAAGGAATTAAACGTGTACACTGTATTTATTTTACAAAACAATTACCAACACAAACAAACACTTAAAAACAATGTACTTATAGTAAGATTTTGAAAATATGTAAAAGGTATATGCATACATTTAGGAATATCTTTTTATGTAAGACTATGTTTTTAAATGGTACAAATTTTAATCAATAGAAATAAATTATTAGTGAATTCTAGGTAAAAAGGATTTTATTTCGTCTTTAACTGTTTCCAAACTATCATTTTAATTTAAAATATCTGTTAATGCTCAATTGTCAATTTTTAACTGTTGACAACAGTATAAAAAGGCAACTAAAATTATTATTGCATGTCGTATTATAAAAATAATGTTTTATTGATATATTTTATTTACGTCAATACCTTATGACTTCTTTCAAATGAAATACGAGTAAAAGTAAATTGGTATAAACCTTTTTGTAACGAGTCAAGCAGCTGTGTTTTATACGAGACGTGACGAGTATTATTCTCTTTTGTGTCAACAAATCATATGTTTATTGCAGCTGTCATTATATTCCTTTCTTGGGTAATTACGTGTGCTTGGAAAAATATGTGTATTGTTTTAAATGATAAATATTGTAATTTTCATTTTTTTAAGTTAACGTTACATTCCCAGTATAAAAAACACAATTATAAACTGTAAAAAATCAAGTAATACCAAGTATTAAATAGTTTTTGGTTTTACTAAAATTTTCTTTGGTATTAAAATATAATTATTGAAATAAAAATGTTCTTGTTTTATAACTAAATTAAAATTAAAAGCAATGATTAACCCCTCTACAATTCAACCTAAGTAATTTGTTAGTGAAATAGTTTTGAGTTGTTGTTCTTGTTTTTATTTAGATTAAAAGAAATTTAAATATCAGTAAAATGAGCAAAGTTTTCGTTTGAATATGTGTTCGATAATGTATTGCAGCTTCCTTGATAAAATAACTTTTTATGTTCATATTATTTTACATACTTATTTAAACACATAAAATAATAGCAGAGTTTATCAATAATATAATTCACATATATTTACAGTAAACTTATTTCTTTAACTATAGGGGCTGATCTGGTTTACACAAACTGTTTAGCAAGGTCTAAGAAAAAAGAAATTCTATCAATAAATGTTTAACCAATCAATGTGATATTTTAGGTTAAGTTTGTAATATCTTTGATCACATTAAAAAAATATTTTAATACCAAAAATATACAGGTTGAATTTTTATTCTAATAAAATCGAGTTTTTAAAGGTTTTAATAGGATAATCTAGTTTTTTCTTGAAATATCCTTAAAATTTTAATATTCCCTAATCGCTAGGCAGAAAACAATCAGTATGAACTAAAATTATAATAATATTAAACGAATCTCATGTTTTGGCGAAGATTTGATTGATAAAATCTGAAAATATAGTATTTTATTAGGGTAATATTGATAAACAGTTAGAAAAACTTAACTAGACTGAGTGCAAAGGAAAGTGGTGGTTGTCGGATTAGGATGCTTCCCGGAACAGAGTTGGCCCGACAGCCCCCTCATAAACCTTCACTGGGCCGCACCGCGGTCAACCTCTTAGTCATCTACTGGGTTCAAAAATTGGTTATAATAATTTTTTTTATTTAAGGTTTTATCAGTATTTTATTGCGATTTTCACAAAGCTCGTGAAATTATGAATAAAATGAGTCTAAACATGGCATAATTTAGACTAACCGGTAATAAGAACACGGGGTAATAAGAAGTTAGCTATTTAATCTATGATATTATTGGTACTGCTGAACAACATTTATCTACATGACTATTAAAAAAAATAATAGATTAATTTTACAAGTAAACTCTGGATATGTTTAAAATATATTTTGTTGAGCGGTTTCTTGCAAGTGGAATTCCCAAGTGGAATAACAAAGTAGGCCCACTTTCCTAACTTTTTTCAATGATTTGATCAACAGTAAATACTGTAGTGAAAATTTTGATGGCGTATATATATTACAGTTTTATACACGTATTTTTGTTTGGACCAGCCAACGCTTGACCACAAGGGAAGCGGAATATTTCGGACCGTATAGACGTCTTGAGTGACTCACAAAATTCTTGAGAGTTTTACACGGTGCAAAGTCCACTTGCATCCGTTCTCCACATTTAGTTAATGGTAAACAGTAGTGAGTGAAGGACATGCATTCGGAGTTTTAATGTAGTCTAGTTTTGCTGTATATAGTATTGTTTGTTTTATATCAGAAAGTTTTCTTTCGTGGACAAGCGTGAGTAATGGACGTATAATCGGATGTGTATATAGAGTGTGTTTTGATTTAATTTCATATTGTGTTTTATTATTGTTTATTACCGATATGTATCACCATGATAGTATGAGTTCACAGAAAGTATTCTTGCGTGGGCAGGCTAGAACAGTAATAGCTTCAGTTATTGAATTTTAGAGCTGAGAGAAACCATGGAAGACCTGTAATAAATGTCGATAAAGTGTTAGAACGAGTATCCCAGGCTTGTAAAACGCCTTTAAGAACTGTTCAACGTATTAATACTGAAATCCGCCTGGAGCAAAAGAAGACTGGTAACTCTATCAGTAGTGGAAGTGGACAAAATGTGGAATCTTACGATCAGCCTGCAAGTGATCACCATGAAGAAAGTGAGTCCGTTTCAAACGTTGCTAATAAGGGAAATAGCCGTATCATTCTTACAACTTCTAGAAAAGTAAAGAAAACTAGAGATAAACGTGTAATGGGCATAGATGATTTCTCAAAGAGTGCAATTCGACGCCATGTGTTGTCATACTATGAAAGAAAAGAAGTGCCTACCTTAAAAAATTTAAAGACAACCCTTGAAGACGCAGAACTGTTTCAAGGTGGGACAAGTTCTCTTCGGTCAATATTGAAACAATTAGGGTTTCGTCACAGAACGTTTAACAAAAGGAAAGTACTTTGTGAAAACCCATCGATTGCACTTTGGCGATGTAGATTCCTACGGAAAATCAATGGCATCGATTTCAACAGATTAATTTTTCTTGACGAAACTTGGATTAATGAAAATGACAGCCAAGAGAAAAGGTGGACCGATGGATCAATCAAGGCGACGCTTAACACTCCTTTGGGAAAAGGAAAGAGACTTATTATTTGCCATGCGGGAAGCAGCAGAGGATGGATCAAAGCACCTCCATTAATATTTGAATCTAAAAAAACTGGTGATTATCACGAGGACATGAATAGTGAAGTTTTTGAAGGTTGGTTTTTTAACATTTTAATTTCCTCCATTCCAACTGGATCAATTATTATCATGGACAATGCTCCGTAGTAAAAAATAAAGCTCCAACAACTAATTCAACAAAGGATGAAATTAAAAATTGGTTGAAAGACAGGAATATTTCCTTCAGTGACTAACTATTGAAACGTGAACTATACGACATTGTTCGCCGACAAAAGCCTCCATTGCCAACTTATGAAATTGATAGCAAAGCAGCGGACTTGGGTTTTCAAGTTCTTCGGCTCCCTCCTTACCATTGCCATTATAATGCCATTGAGATGGCTTGGTCATACCTAAAGAGGTACGTTAGGGAAAGAAATTCTACCTTAATGACCGTGGTGCCATTTATGGCACACACCCGAAAATATTTTTTATTCTCACTGTTTTAACTTTATTGAGTTGTTTTGGACCACTGGCCCATTTCTGGCACTCACCTCTACTGAATGGACACCAGTGGAGTGATCTGGTGGTAACAATTTGAACTACTCAGTCACAAGTGTCTGCTAACCTCAACAAAAGTGTACTACAGAAATATCATATCATTCCAAGTTGTTTCAACCCTGTTTCAAGGTAAGTCTGTACCCTCATAAAATCATACCATATTTATATGCTTATAAACTATAACCTGTCACGTTTACAGTGTGTGTACTTCAATTACACAGCTGTTTATGGACAAATTTAAGTTTGTGCCACATATGGGCCTCTAGGCTATAAGCATGATATTGGCCATGTAGCCTTTGTGCCTAATATGGAACCTTGGGCTGTTAATCAACATTGTTACTTTTGTATGATAAGTCTAATGAACATCGAAATATATTATATTTTGAAATATAATATAAACTATAATTACTCTAATGTCATATAACCTTCATTGATAGGCTACAATGAATCTCAATTATTTTTATTGCCTAATAATAAACTTATGATATTTACGTAAATATGTTTTGATTTAGATGAAAAAGATGCAGCGAGGGAATTGCCAATCAGTCTTCATACCCCCTGATGACAGTGAAGACAGCTTGGCAGATGATACGGATGAAGATCCGGATTACACACCAGAAAAGAGCCAAAACAAAATCGCCATGTCATTCCATTCAAGGTAAAAATTCCTTTTCGTTGTTTCAGTTCATGTGAAACCCAACACAATATCATTGTATCCCCTTCATATAAAGAACACAAATAATATACTGTTGTTTGAAATGTACTTAGGCATTTATGTAGTTTTCTTTACAGGCGAATCTTCCAACTAATCAAAATGAAATGAACTTAAGAATGTTATTTTGTTCACAGGCGGCTCTTCTGACTCATCGGATCAAGAGGACACTGAATCTGAACAGGAAGTGTCAACAGAAAGAAGTAAGAAGATGAGTAAAGAAATCCCAGAATGGTTTGATGTACCTAGAGATCAAAGTGAAACACTATTTCCAGAGTGGAATAAGGTACCTTCTGAAGATAATGAGTTAGGTTGTCCAGTGGACTATTTTAAGTATTTTTTTGATACATCTATAATTGAGAGCATTGCAAATCAAAGCAACTTGTTCAGCGTCCAAAAAAATGTAAATAAGCCACTCAACACAAATGCTACTGAAATTGATCAATTTATAGGGTATGTGCTTATATGAGTATTTTTAATTTGCCACGAAGTAGGATGTGTTGGAGTTTCAAGACTCGAATTGTTATAATTGCTGATGTAATGCCCAGAAGTCGATGAGAAGAAATAAAAACAAACTTACATTTCAATGACAATACTAGACAGCTTAGTTTAGATGACCCTGATCGTGACCGTTTATTTAAAATCAGACCTTTGGTAGATGCTTTGCAAGAAAAGTACAAACATATCCCGTTTGAAAACCAAATGCTTTGTGTGGATGAACAAACTGTACCATTTAAAGATTCATCTTCTTTAAAACAATACAACCCTCAAAAACCGCACAACTAGGCTTATAAGTTATTTGTATTGAGTGATCAGAAGGGCCCTATCCATAACTTCATAATATATTCTGGTCAAATCAAGCCAGTTGATGATTTTCCAGACATTGTACAAAGTTCAAATATAGTATTGCAGCTAATCCAACACGTACCAATGAATGTAAACCATATACTATATTTCGATAATTGGTATTCTTCTCCAATGTTGTTTGTGACATTGGCAAATATGGGTATTACAGCTCTTGGCACTGTACGAATAAATCGTTTTCCAGGTCTAGAATTTTCTTCAGACAACGATATGAAGAAGAAGTTAGGGGCTCTGTAGAGGAAAAGGTGTCAGAAATTGATGGCGTACCTATTAGAGCCATCAAATGGTACGATAACAAAGGTGTAGTAATAGCAACAACCTTTGATAGCTGCGAACCACAGAGCACCATTGAACGTTTCGATAGAAAAATGAAAACCCATTTAGAAGTTAAGTGCCCACGAGCTATCACCACTTACAATAAGTTCATGGGAGGTGTAGACCTTATTGATGGTTTAATAAGTTACTACAGAACTAAAATTAAATCTAAAAAGTATTACTTACGATTCTTCTTTCATTTCATTGACATGGCGATTGTGTCAGCTTGGCTAATCTACAGAAGAGACTGTGAAAAAGAAGGAATACGTAGGCAAAATATTATGGATTTATTAGAATTCAAAATAGAAGTGGCCGAATCGTTATTTAAACAAGGGAAAGACTTAACGAAGAGAGGGTGGCCTTCTACTTCTGCATCATTTATTGATCATGAACAGGACAACAAAGAACACAGGGGACCAGCCAAGCCAATCCCTACACCAATAGTACGCCGTGACAGTGATGGACACTGGCCGATATACACAGATGAAAGGCAACGTTGTAGGCACCCTTTTTGCAAAGACAAGTCTTATATCAAGTGTGCTAAATGCAATGTTCATTTATGTATTAAGAAAGTTAAGAACTGTTTTGTTGATTTTCATAAATAAACACTTCCAAACAAAAAAATAAAGTTCTATTACAAATTAATCTTTGTTTCATTTTAATCCCAAAGTGCCAAAAATGGAACAAACCAAATATGTACAAATTATCCGTAGTGGACCACTGTGCCTTATATGGCACCAAGCCATATTTCTTAATCCAACTTATTTAATTTTTTTACCTGCATATATATGTTTATTTGATTGTTAATAAAATATTTTTCAGTAAATAACATTTTTATTTGAATGATTTCTTGTACCAGGCATTAAGAGGTTAAGCTGAAGGACATAAGGAGACTCTTTGAAACAGCTGTTAAGACATTTAAACCGCAAATGTGGAGCAAATACGTTGAGCACACGAAGAAAATTATTAATGAAGACTGGAAGTGTGAGGGACTTGACCAAAGGTGCGTCCAACAGCTCATCATAAATTTGTCACCAGCCGATGACGAGAGCAGCTTAGACAGCTTCAGGGACAGTGATGAGGATTTTGGATGCGCACCAATATCAATTTAAGGTAGACATGTTAAATGTTAAGATTATGTGGTTTTATAATTACTTTTTATATTGGCAATTACCATTTACAAGTAGGTTGTGGATATGACACTGAAACATTTTTTTAATATCCTAACTCTAATAGTGAAATAAATTAGTTATTTTCTTAAAAGTTAAAACAAAATATGTTTACTTAATTCTATGTCTAAATGTTAACTTCATACGATAGTTATGCTGTGTTTAGACTCATTTAATTCATAATTTCACGAGCTTTGTGAAAATCACAATAAAATGGTGATAAAACCTTAAACGAAAAAAAATTATTATAACCAATTTTTGAACCCAGTAGATGACTAAGAGGTTGACCGCGGTGCGGCCGAGTGAGGGCTAATGAGGGGGCTGCCGGGCCAACTCTATTCTGGGAAGCATCCTAATACGACAACCGCCACTTTCCTTTGCACTCAGTATAACCATAACAACTTTAGTTTAGGTCATTCACACAGTTATAAAACAGATGTGGTGAAACCTTGGTAGCCGTAGCTCTAATAGTTTTTGAAATATCATGTAAATAGTAAAACACACACATTTTGCCGAAAATTGCCGCAATGATCAGAAAATATTCTAAAATCACTATTTACCAGCTTTAATTAAATTTCTGTCCATAATTTGGAAAAAAAGTTGTAGTCTTATGATATTTTTCTGAAATAAAATTAATAATTTTTTTAAATTAAGGGGGTTAAATTTTTACTGGATTAACCCCCTTAATTATTGTGACTACTTCATATAAAACCAGTGTATTAATTTGACTAAATTATTACTTTGTTTATCACGTAATTACTTTCATACACTAATCAGTTTTTAACGTTATATTATTTTTTTATTACATTAATGCCAGGAATTTATTTATTTTGCCTAATTTCTTAAGATTAATTTACTATTTTTGTTGTTATTGACTATTATTTATTTTAGTTATTACCGTTGTTTTGGTTTATGGTTTTTGTTACACAATAATTGAACATAATGTATGGAAGTTATTATTATTTATTTTAGTTATTAACGCTGTTTTGGTTTATGGTTTTTGTTACACAATCATTAAACATAATGTATGGAAGTTATTATTATTTATTTTTGTTATTACCGTTGTTTTGGTTTATGGTTTTTGTTACACAATCATTTAACATAATGTATAGAAGTTATTATTATTTATTTTAGTTATTACCGTTGTTTTGGTTTATGGTTTTTGTTAGCCAATCATTGAACATAATGTATGGAAGTTATTATTATTTATTTTAGTTATTACCGTTGTTTTGGTTTATGGTTTTTGTTACACAATCATTAAACATAATGTATGGAAGTTATTATTATTTATTTTAGTTATTACCGTTGTTTTGGTTTATGGTTTTTGTTCGCCAATCATTCAACATAATGTATGGAAGTTATTATTATTTATTTTAGTTATTACCGTTGTTTTGGTTTATGGTTTTTGTTACACAATCATTGAACGTCATGTATGGAAGTTATTATTATTTATTTTAGTTATTACCGTTGTTTTGGTTTATAGTTTTTGCTAGCCAATCGTTGAACATAATGTATAGAAGTTATTATTATTTATTTTAGTTATTACCGCTGTTTTAGTTTATGGTTTTTGTTACACAATCATTGAACATAATGTATGGAAGTTACTATTATTTATTTTAGTTATTACCGATGTTTTGGTTTATAGTTTTTGTTACACAATCATTGAACATACTGTATGGAAGTTATTATTATTTATTTTAGTTATTACCGTTGTTTTGGTTTATGGTTTTTGTTACACAATCATTGAACATACTGTATATAAGTTATTATTATTTATTTTAGTTATTACCGTTGTTTTGGTTTATGGTTTTTGTCACACAATCATTGAACGTCATGTATGGAAGTTATTATTATTTATTTTAGTTATTACCGTTGTTTTGGTTTATAGTTTTTGCTTGCTAATCGTTGAACATAATGTATAGAAGTTATTATTATTTATTTTAGTTATTACCGCTGTTTTAGTTTATGGTTTTTGTTACACAATCATTGAACATAATGTATGGAAGTTACTATTATTTATTTTAGTTATTACCGCTGTTTTAGTTTATGGTTTTTGTTACACAATCATTGAACATAATGTATGGAAGTTACTATTATTTATTTTAGTTATTACCGTTGTTTTGGTTTATGGTTTTTGTTACACAATCATTGAACATACTGTATGGAAGTTATTATTATTTATTTTAATTATTACCATTGCTTTGGTTTATGGTTTTTGTTACACAATCATTGAACGTCATGTATGGAAGTTATTATTATTTATTTTAGTTATTACCGTTGATTTGGTTTATGGTTTTTGTTAGCCAATCATTCAACATAATGTATGGAAGTTATTATTATTTATTTTAGTTATAACCGTTGTTATGGTTTATGGTTTTTGTTACACAATCATTGAACATAATGTATGGAAGTTATTATTAATTATTTTAGTTATTACTGTTGTTTTGGTTTAGGGTTTTTGTTACACAATCATTGAACGATATGTATGGAAGTGATTATTATTTATTTTAGTTATTACCGTTGTTTTGGTTTATGGTTTTTGTTACACAATCATAGAACGTCATGTATGGAAGTTATTATTATTTATTTTAGTTATTACCGTTGTTTTGGTTTATGGTTTTTGTTACACAATCATTGAACATACTGTGTGGAAGTAATTATTATTTGTTTTAGTTATAACTGTTGTTTCGGTTTATGGTTTTTGTTAGACAATCATTGAACATAATGTATGGAAGTTATTATTATTTATTTTAGTTATTACCGTTGTTTTGGTTTATGGTTTTCGTTAAACAATCATTGAACATAATGTATGGAAGTTATTATTATTTATTTTAGTTATTACCGCTGTTTTGGTTTATGATTTTTCTTACACAATCATTGAATATAATGTATGGAAGTTATTATTATTTATTTTAGTTATTACCGCTGTTTTGGTTTATGGTTTTTGTTACACAATCATTGAACATACTGTATGGAAGTTATTATTATTTGTTTTAGTTATAACTGTTGTTTCGGTTTATGGTTTTTGTTAGACAATCATTGAACATAATTTATGGAAGTGATTATTATTTATTTTAGTTATTACCGTTGTTATGGTTTATGGTTTTTGTTACACAATCATTGAACATAATGTATGGAAGTTATTATTATTTATTTTAGTTATTACCGTTGTTTTGGTTTATGGTTTTTGTTACACAATCATTGAACGATATGTATGGAAGTGATTATTATTTATTTTAGTTATTACCGTTGTTTTGGTTTATGGTTTTTGTTACACAATCATTGAACGTCATGTATGGAAGTTATTATTATTTATTTTAGTTATTACCGTTGTTTTGGTTTATGGTTTTTGTTACACAATCATTGAACATACTGTATGGAAGTGATTATTATTTATTTTAGTTATTACCGTTGTTTTGGTTTATGGTTTTTGTTACACAATCATTGAACATAGTATGGAAGTTACTATTATTTATTTTAGTTATTACCGTTGTTTTGGTTTATGGTTTTTGTTACACAATCATTGAACATAATGTATGGAAGTTATTATTATTTATTTTAGTTATTACCGTTGTTTTGGTTTATGGTTTTTGTTACACAATCATTGAACGTCATGTATGGAAGTTATTATTATTTATTTTAGTTATTACCGTTGTTTTGGTTTATGGTTTTTGTTACACAATCATTGAACATAATGTATGGAAGTTATTATTATTTATTTTAGTTATTACCGTTGTTTTGGTTTATGGTTTTTGTTACACAATCATTGAACGATATGTATGGAAGTGATTATTATTTATTTTAGTTATTACCGTTGTTTTGGTTTATGGTTTTTGTTACACAATCATTGAACATACTGTATGGAAGTTATTATTATTTATTTTAGTTATTACCGTTGTTTTGGTTTATGGTTTTTGTTACACAATCATTGAACGTCATGTATGGAAGTTATTATTATTTATTTTAGTTATTACCGTTGTTTTAGTTTATGGTTTTTGTTACACAATCATTGAACATAATGTATGGAAGTTATTATTAATTATTTTAGTTATTACCGTTGTTTTGGTTTAGGGTTTTTGTTACACAATCATTGAACGATATGTATGGAGGTGATTATTATTTATTTTAGTTATTACCGTTGTTTTGGTTTATGGTTTTTGTTACACAATCATTGAACATACTGTATGGAAGTTATTATTATTTATTTTATTTATTACCGTTGTTTTGGTTTATGGTTTTTGTTACACAATCATTGAACATACTGTATGGAAGTGATTATTATTTATTTTAGTTATTACCGTTGTTTTGGTTTATGGTTTTTGTTACAACAAATA